>JAHWFP010202772.1:0-34134 GCA_023313725.1 Lithobius niger
GAAACTAAACGAAAGATGAACCAACCTAAAAAGTTAACGTTTAAGGTACATACTTTGAAATGTAAAAAACTACTAAGACAAACATTAAACATGCTGGAGGGCTATTCCCCCCACCCCACCCCGGGACAAACTTAGGAGACCACAGATATGTTTCTTATTGTGACAGGGCCAACTTTTCCCACCTAATCCACTCCTGCCTGAAAAAGACTACGAGGGTCCCAAATCACAGGCCAAGACATAGTGTGTAAGTGATACTGCATAGTGCTAAACCACAAGAATGTAGCTGAGTTGGCATGAACTGGGTTGAGGTGTGGGCCAAACAAAATTCTTTGCCAACGGTTAGGTAGTTTTTTTTCCTGCGCGCGTAAGCAGCATTCCTCTAAATAGCAGGCTCAGATTGGCCATAGTGCCATTGTGCCAATGGCACAGGCGCCCTTTGGTTACCATAGTTTCGGCGCCCCTTTAATAGTCTATTTTTTTCTCCTCCCAGAAAGAAAAATGAATGGTTTTAGATTCCATATCCACTGATGACTTTCCCTTTCAGGCACACATTCCCTTCTGTCTTCTCCCTCCCTTTATTTACAATTTTAACGCATTTTTGAAACTGTCCCCTCTCCCCCAACCCACTCCAAACTTTCCAAATACAGCATTACTTGAAATAAAAAATATATGTTGAAGAATGCACTCCGAAACCAAAAATGACGACAGAATATGAAAATAAGCAAAGCTTCTTGAGCTCGACCGTGGACTTTGCTCCTGCTTCTCAAAACCCCTAGATGGTTGGCGGCATGATCACTTCATCAGAGTTTCCTGTAAAACACATGGCGCCCCTTCCTGGTCATTTCGATAAATGGCACAGGCGTCCTTTCCTACCCAGTCCGACTCTGCTAAATGGTGCAGTAAAAATAACAGGTTTTTTTCATCACTATACAATCACTATCTTTTTAAATCGTTACTGGCAACTGTTTATGCGTTTTTTGACTGATTATTATTTACATCTCATTTAGCAGTAATTGTTCAAATGGTACAATTATCAACGGCATCGATGTGGATAAATCTTGGTGTTAACCGGAAAAAAAATTCAAAAGCTTGAGATACAGTTGGGAAGATAATTAACAAACGTAAAAAGCAGAAGGGGAGCCAGACAAACAGTATAACATGAATCACAAAAGATGAATAGGCAAACATGCTGTGCACCACCATAACGATTGCTCTGGCCAAGCCGAAGAAGATCACGTCACACAGAACTCTGTCTTTCACACAGTCGAATTGTTGATCGGTGAGTATAACAAATTTGTAAGACCCGAGTTTGCTTAGTGAAACTCACACTGTTTCTCTATGATCAGACGGTCGTTCTCAAGAAATGTTAGCAGTACGGTCACAGATATGCAAATGTGGAATGTCACCTATTGAGAATCACTGTCCCTGCTAACCAATGGTGGTGCACGTGACATTTTAACTACTGGCATGAGGTGAAAGCTGGCACTATGGTTCACACATCTGGGATTGATTTGGCATAAACTGGGCTACACATAAGCTGTGACATCACGCTAACTCAACGCCATGCTAAATTTCCGTAGGTTAAATCCCGTTAACCGTGACCGGAATTGTGCGTCATCACAAAAAGTGTGGGTTATCAAGTTACCCCACACGTTTGCCGATAACCCAGACTTTTGACAATTCCAGGTCACGTGACCAAGAACGCACACACCAACAACCAAATACAGCGTTCAAAAAAGCAACGCAATAAAAACGTACAAAAGGAATTACTTAACTTGAAATCCTATCCATGTTAACTATCAAATGTCTGGCCCATATCTAGGCTTATTCACTCATTATAACTCTCCCCCTCCCCCCTCACTCCAGAAACTAAAATGGAATGACATACATTCATTCATACCGATACCCTATTACCGTATTTTTTAACCAATTCTCAAACTACAAATGCACCAAATGAATTACATACCTTGCCAGAATGTCCCTGCACAATGTCATTCTTTCCATGCTACCTCTTATTGAAGTTTTTCATTCGAAAAGCTTCAAAAACACGAGCGAGCTTATAGTGTGAAATCTGGCCAAAGGACGCGTGTCTCCTTCCCACCCACTCCCCCCTCCCTCCACAAAGTTAACCCAAAGGACTCTCCGTCTACCACCCACTCCCCCCCTCCTCAAACAAAAATGAAATGACCCTCATTCATAACGATACCCTATTACCATATTTTTTAAACACTTCTCAAACTACAAACGTACAAAGTGTCTTATATACCTTGCCAGAATGTCCCAGCACAATGTCATTCTATCCCTGCTACCTTTTATCGAAGTTTTTTCACTCGAAAATCTTAAAAAACACGAGCGAGCTTACAGTGTGAAATCTGGCCAAAGGACGCATGTCTCCTTCCCACCCACTTACCCCTCTATCCACAAAGTTGACCCAAAGGACTTGTCCGCCTACCACCCACTCCACCCTCCATAAACTAAAATGGAATGACCTTCATTCACGCAACATACTAATTGATTGCCGTATTTCTTAAAGCAATTTTCACAAAACACAAACACAAAAGTAAATACGAGTTAGCTTGACGTTCCAACCATGGTATAAATTATTTATTGGTTAAAATTGAGCGGTTATCGATTTTTAACCCAAGGCTGCGATTACTGTCCTGGCTCTTGTATGCGGATTGGTCTCGGGCTCCGCCCTCGACCTATTTGCATACCGTACTCGAGCCGGGCCAGTAATCGCAGCCGTGGGTTAAAAATCGGTAACCGCTCGATTTTAACCAATAACTACATACATGCCCCAGCAGTTCATCACAATTTTCGCACAACCAGCTGAGAAACAAGAGAGAGAAACAATAGCTGCTCATAATTTCTCTTGACCTGGCAACATCTGCTTTCCTCTGTTAAGGGGTTGTGCCGATTCCCTGACAACTCCCATCAAAATTATTGTTGAAAAATCCTATATTTCTGGACAGGTACATAGGTGCTAGTGCTAGGTTTTTTCACACCTATCATGACATCTGGTAACCAATTCTTTGTTGAAGGAAAAAGAGGGGAAGCTCATCCCATCAAGACTGATGTTAAAAGGAAAATTTGGAAAAAGTAGACAAATAAGCCATTTAGTGCAATTGGCAGAATCCTGAAGTTTTTTTATACGTTTCAAAGGTGCCGAAGTTGCTGAAAGGGAGTAATTTTACAGGGCTCCGAGGAACATAAAGCATCACCCATCTCCTTACAACTCTTCGCTGAATTCTTGAACTCTATTTTTAATTCCACATATTTGCCCCGCCCCTCCAACAAAATTTCTGGGTGTACCACTGTCTAATTTCTATAGTTATTTTCTCCACTAGTGTATTAGTGACAGAGATGTGATAATTCATAGTGGAGTGTAAGGCAAGCACAGTTACTATCATTTAAATGAATCAGCGGGATTTGTACAGAAGCGAAGAGTCAGTTCTTGTATGGATACACAAGTGGTGCTTCTCTAAATGGACATTACTCTCAAAGCATTTGCCACAAACAGTGCACTTAAATTTTGGAGCACGTATCGCCATCGAGCGCTATCTAGTTCTGTCCAGCACTTGCTCGCACCCAGCAAAGAAATACACAAAGAAATATCTTTTAACACAACAAACATGCCACAAGCCTTTTGAATTATTTTATTAAAAATTTGGTATGTACTCGTGCATCAGGAAGCAAGCTGTAATCATTAACGATATTAATTCCACAAGATGGTGTCACGGTAGAATATAAAGAAAACACCCTGGCACCATCTAGTGACAGTAATATCGTTAACCGTTACAGCTTGCTCCCAGGTGCACGATGACATACGAAATATTTACTCAATAATTAAAGAAGCTCGTGGTTTGTATGGTGTGTTTAAAGGTATTGCTTTGTGCATTCCTTTGTTTGCTGCGAGAGAGAACTCAATAGGGCTAGATACTGCAGATGTTAATTTGGTGTTAACCAGCCTTTAAATATCTTCAGATGTTTGTTTTTATGTAACCTGAGTGCAGACATAGTACGAAACGTTTTAAAGCACTGATGACGTTGACACACCATCTGCTCCAAACTTGAATCTGCAGACACCTTAAAGCAATTAACAAATTATATTAACCCAGAAAAATTTACCAATATGTGATACGTACTATGCAATACAGGTGAGTGGTTAATCCTATTGCTTTAAGTAACAAATAAAAAACTAAAAAAGGCTGAAGTAAGCTAGCTACAAGGCAACATCAACATCATTGGCAATATTAAGGAAATGTGTATTAGCAGGAGCTTATAGAAAACAACTAATTGTTTTCTATAGGCTCCTGGTAAATTGTGTATAGATCTTTTGCAGATTCGTTGAAGAAGTGACAAGTAACTGTGCATGAAACTTATATTTTTAGTTTGTCATGAAAATGGCTGGATAGGAATAGTGTAATGAAGGGACGGTGTAGAAAGGGGCGAAGTGATCTTCAAGTCACACTCGTCATTAAGCACTGTAGTATGAAACCTATTTCCTCGTAAAAAATGTATTAAAATCACAAACACCATAAAGCTTACCGCTACCACTTACCACTTTTTCAGGCAATTCTACTCTTTTTGATCTTACGTCAACTGGTTTAGCATTTAATCATTTCTTTTTTATTCTCGTTACATACACGTTCAAAATTCAGACTGGAAGCAAAATGAATAAGAGAAACTTTAAGATTTTAACTTGAAGGATGGTTTGCGTTGAGATGTTGCTTCAGACGATCGGTGCTTTCCAAACAACCTTCGACGTATTTAGTATTTGAAGCATTCCCGATGAGCGTACCAATTATGTATGAGAGCTGGTTGTGATTTGGCAGCTTTGCTGCACAAAGAACAAGAATGGATCTGTAAAAGAAAACCATCAGTGTAGTGGAACTAAATGAACATAGGTTTTGGAAATGAAACAAAATGGCACGAATTTAAATTTGTAGGTGTGCTAATAACAGACATGAAACCCCTGCAAGTTCATCCAAAAACTAGTTAAATTTTCAGCCATATAGTTATCGGCCTTCCTTGTTCACATGTAAAACATATAAAACCACTTAATAATGCGATCACTACTAACAAGAGTGGCTTTGGTAATTCCAAGACGTCCGAAATGTAGCGAGTTTTACTTGTGAACAAAGCCAATAACTATATAGCTGCAAATTTAACTTGTTTTCGGATGTACTTGCGGGTATCATGTCTGTCATTGCCACACGTACGAATTTATTTAGCAAACCTGCAAAGTAATCATATTTACGGCACGAGTTTAAGTCAGCTGACAACCAACTTCATATAACAACTAGAGGAAGCCCGTGCTAGGCACGGGGCCGGTCTTGAATTAAGTTTATGGACACATTTCCCGGGACATTTTTCCGGCATTCTTCCTGATGACTTGTCAGATTGATCGACCACTCATGTCTGCCCCCTGTTTGAATGCAGGTAGAATGGGAGAGCGCATTTGCAATGCGGGCGCGAGGAGGGGAGAAGGGATTGTTCGGCCCGACGACTTGTCACATTGAACTTTTATTGAGTTGATCGACCACTCATGCCTGCCTCCTGTTTCCATGCACATATAGTGGGAGAGTGCATTTTCAATGCGGGAGTTAGGAGGGGAGAAGTGGTTTTCGTTTTAGCCTTCCCCTTTGCTTTAACCTTCCTTTTAGCCTGCATCCAGGATTATAATGTAGATTTAGCGTCTGCTCAGGTTTACCTCATAATATGAACATGATTAATTTTTTTAACAAAACAACATTAGGGTTTTGTGTTATTAGTAGTATCAAGAACTTGTAGGGTTGGAGGAGGAGAATTTTTAACTCTAAAAAGTCCCTATTGAAACGTGTTACATTCATTCCTATTTGTTTCATCCGACGTTTCAGTGGGCGCCACGCGTTCCATCTTGTAATGTTTGCTCATTTTTCAGCCCAAATCTAAAGTAAACTAAATTACGACTAAGCTAAACTGAACATTAATTAAATGTAAGCTAGTTTCGTGTAGTTTAGTTTAATTTTAGGCTGAAAACTGAGTAGAAATTCCCACATAAAACTCATGGCACCCTCTATAAACTTACACGGAACTAATAGCTAGGATTATTAGTTGTTGGGGAGGATGCGTCATTCGCTGCGATACATGTATCACTGGTGTGAGAAGCGATTTAGCGTGCGAGCAGCGCCCTCTTAAAAACGTTGGCGTTGCTCGGCAGAAAAAATGGCGGCAACGAAGCGATACTCTTCTGGCTCACCTTGCTGGGATTTTGTAACGGCCACCTACTAATTCCGACCATAGATTACAAAGTTAACTAGATATACCGTCTCACTTCTTCCCGTCCTACGCGGAGCTCTGGTGGTAGTTGCGGCTACTAATACCTCTGCTAATGCTTTGCGTTCTGCTGGTTCGAAAGCAAAAGCATTAGCAGAGGTATTAGTAGCCGCAACTACCGCCAGAGCTCCGCGTAGGACGGGAAGAAGTGAGATGGTATATCTAGTTAACTTTCTACTCTATGTTCCGACGTTATCGGCCACGGATTACTAGAAAAGAAAACATAAGAAACGAATGGCACCGCACACTGAATTTAAACCCTAAAAGAATATTGGCATTTGCTTCCCTGCAAGATCGAGCCCAAATGGCCGCAGCTCGGAGGCCCTCTAGTGAGGTTTTTCAGTTTCAAAACCAACCGTCAAGCTTCCGATCGCCGGCGCATTCTCCCTTGTTTTGAATCTCGCGCTGCAATCGCACTGAAAGCCTTCTCACGCGAGTTGTACAGCCGGTGAAGAAGGCCGTCTGTTAGAAAGTCGCATCCTCCCCAAACACCTCATAATCCTAGCTAATAGGAAGGAATCTAACACATTTCAGTAGGGGTCTCAGTCACAAATTTCCTCCCCAACACTACAAATTCTTGGTAGCATCAGTATATTTTTTGCAACATCTGTAAAAGGGCGAAACAATGTCAGCCACGATGGAAGTTTAAGCCAGAGAGTTTTCTGATGGCACAGTTGTGTCAGTATGTTGAGCGGTTGGACTTTGGCCTTTGCTCTCAAAGGTCATGGGTTCAATTGTCGCTCAGGAAGTCAGACATTTTAAGTCTAAATGGCAACGTAAATAGGTTTGCATCTGTATTTATTTATTGCTTTAAAGTTGGGTGGCTGGCTAACCAATGGAGAGATAAATGAATAACGAGTGCCTAATCATTCCTCGCAAACGCAAAAATCGCTTGGTTTTTACATTTTGTTGTATGCAGCGATAACCCCCCCCCCCTCCCCCAGGCTAGAACGAAGCAGAAATAACTGACAAGTAATTCGTGATGATGTCGATGCTTATATTGAGTACTGGCTGAACTACCCGGCTTCGCTTGGGTTGCGTAATTTTGAACTTTACTAAATATTTCCCTGAGTTTCCAACAATTAGAAATGAAGCTGTAGCCAGCGGATAGACTGGCCTTCTCCCCTACCTACTCCCAATCTACAGCATTACAATGCAAAGAGCAGCTGCGCACTCCCCCCCCCCCAGTATATTTATTATTCGTATGGAAACGCCTGTTAAAACACGCTGGAAACCTTTGAGTTTCGCCATTTTTCGCGTGATTCGTACTGAGAGCCCGGGAAGCGGTAATACCCGCGTGCTGGACACTATATTGATAACAACCAGGCAACTACGGCAGGGAAAGCCTCAATTCCTTTCAAAGATAACAGTATTCTGCCCTACTTTGGTCCTAGTTTCGTTTTGCTAGTGGTTTCGTTTAAGAGCGAGTTGTTGGTAGTGGCATCTAGTGGGCGATCTGAGAAGCTCGCTCTCGCTCTCGCTCCGTCTGGTCACTTTCGCGCTCAGCTCTACGGTTTTCCTGGGCAACTCTCTCTTATAGTATAGGATTCTACACAAAGTAAGTCTGATTTTATTTTTTCATGATTACAGCATAATAAAACAACACCATATTATCTGTAAACAAAATAATAACTTCACCAAACTTGCGTAAATCAACTTGCACCTACATTTTACTGTAGCAAAATCCCTCGGCAATGTACTAACAGGAAATGGTCTTTGACGAGCGTGTAGTTGACAAATTGTTGCCTACAGATTGGACACTCCAGGGGCCTTTCTCTTCTCATGTCTAAAGGAAGGTGGCACTCCAAGTGAGCTTTCAATGCCGAGTTTCTTCGGCAATATTTCTGGCAGACGAAACATTTCAATCGCTCCAAATCAGCAGTGAACTGTCGTCTGTATTCTCTGGTTGACTCGACAGTCATGCAGGAGTGTGGCCATTCAGAATTCAGACTGCAACCTGAAAGAGAGATAAAGTTATAGCATCTGATCCAGTTATGCCACCGATCTACGCACCAACATAAGGAGTTCCAACGTCTACTATGTTAGTTAGATTAGTTTATGTTTATGTTGCATGTAGAGCTTGAAGTGCGCTTGATTTCCATGCTGCTACTGACATATGGGGCATTTGCGATTTCCTTGGTGCCACAATAGAGCAGTGACACAACGTAGTATATTAATTTGTATATAACTCTATGCTGGAGCCAGTTACTGGAATAGCTGCAAGGGTCACTGGAGGGGGAAAAGAAGGGCGTCTTACTGAAGACAATGCTGTTAAGAGTGGATTTCTCACCCAAATAATGCACGATTTTTGTCGATTTGTTGGCAGATGCTGACATTTTTAAGGAAGTGCAATTTTCATTTGCTGATTACAACCTCGCAACATAAGGGATTGGAGAAAACAACGGTTTTTAAGCCTATGAAATCCGCTCTCAAAGCACTGCCTTGACTAGAAGTGCCGTTGTTTAACCCTCCATTTTAATCTAGTGCCCCTTGCAGCTATCTCTCTTGTAGCCAATATGACGTCACATGACGCTGCTCTATACAGTAAGCCTTTGTGACTGCTTTGTGACAATGACCACATTTGGAAAATTTGACACATTCGGTATGAATGTTGCGTTGGAGCGACAAAGACGGTGGCAACATAAATAACCTTGGGCACTGGTTGCAAGCATGTTTCCAGCAACAGTTGGCTTAATGATTATTGTTGAGTGGTTGCAGTCTTGCTCATGCTCAGTTTCCTAGCCTAAAAAAACAAATAATAGCAACAAATCAGAACGTAATTAAATAAAATTGCGTGCAATAATAAGTAATTCGAAAAAATTATGAAGTCCGCGGCCTATCTTGAGTTCTCGGCAGAACGAACGCAGATAATCGATTGTACGTTTTCAGTAGCAGAGTGCCTTGTTGATATCCAACATGGTTACAAAAACAATGGCGGGCATCGATTAAAGCCACCCCATCCAGGAAGAAGTAGCCGCTCACAAAATCTTTGCAGGACTCAAAATACGCCGCGCACACAATACTGACTTCAAACTAAATACATATTATTGTTGTAATAAGTAGGGAAAAATTGCGACACACTCTCGATTTGCGATGACTTATTTTGTGTTCAATCAATACACCACATGTCACTATAAATTAATTACACAATGGTAAATGTAACATCTTCGTTTCGTTAGAAAGAAGAAGTCGGTGTTGTTGTTTGATTCAGAACATTTACACCGGGGACTAAACAAAAAATCAAAAACTAGAAAACACGACGTTTTGGCTGAAAATTCACTGAATTTCAAGTTATTTCAAAAATGCCAATGAAAGGGTCAAATACAGACTGGTAAAAAATAGGGACCATAATTAAATAAACCCGTTGTCACCCAGCTTAAAGTGGGCTAGGGGAGTGAAACATCTGTTAAAATTGCAGACAATGCACCACAGAGTGAGTGGGGAATTTGGAATAATTTTTAAGTATCACCAAGTTCAGTTTTAATCCTACGCTTTATTTTTTTTAGCCAGAATGTGATTTTATCCATTTATTTGAATTTCTCATGTAACTTGATAACGGCTCCGGTTTTTGAACCGAAGCATCACGTTTTACATTTCTTAGTTATTTAGTGCATTCTCTGGCGTTTAAGGTTCCTAATTCTAATCACTTGTGTTTTATTTTATGTAGGCCGTACCAGGTTTTAGTTTAAGAACCGTGTTTGCACTAAAATTCTCATGAGACGAATGAGTAAGGGAATCCTACACTAAATCACCGAACAGACTTTAATTTTAGGATACTTTATATGCATTTTGTGACGACCCTAAGGAACTTTTAAGACGTTTCTTTAAATAAAGAACATGAATGACTAAGGTATCAAAAAATTAAAGACTGGTAATTGATGTAGTGATGGACTCTCAGTAGTAATAGCCTTAGAGCTTTTGTCCATAATACGGCTACTGTTTTTGCACGAAGCCTGTAACCCGACATTAAAACTAACGAATACTAACTATTTTGCAGTTATATCCCGAGCGCGTAGTGCAAGGGGTATAATTAAATTATTAATTAGTTTTAGTCTTTTTACAGGCTGAATGCAAAAACATTTTTAGCTGTATTATCCACAAAAAGCTAGAGGACTGTTTTATTGGAGTTCAAAAAAAAATAATAATTCAAAATAAATAATAACAAAAGGGACTAAACATTGTTTGTTTATTAATATTTATAATGCAATGCTACATTTTATTAGCTTACCGGTCTATCAGTTCATTAAATTATTTGTCTCCAAGGAAAAGTCAGAGGCTATGTAGCCCGCACCAACCAAGCTTTGCTGAAATCTGCCGAGAGATGGCTATGTGTGTGCGCATATACTAATTTTTAATCGTTTGCCAATAATTCCTACGAGATCAAAAATCTAAAAGACTAATGTGGTAAAAATCAAAATTATTATTCCAATAGATCGCCGAAGAAACATTATAAAATACTTGTCCAAAAAATTATAAAGCGTGATGTTAAAATACGAAAATCATAATGAATATGTCGAATTCTCCTGCTGGTATCATCCGTGTATATATATGATTGAAGTCCTCTCTCCAGCAAAACTAAAACTATTAATTTCTCCGTTTTCATTCAATATATTTCGACCAAACTTGGCCAGATAGTAGATAGCAACTTTTCCAAACTTTACACCAACTTTTATGCAATTCCGTGCAAGAGTAAACGTAGGAACCCACACGTAAATTTGAAAACTGTTCACTTCTTATTGTTGTTCTGGTTCTTGTTCTTCTTGGCTGGCACGGTTTCAAAAAAAACTACTGCACCTACCTAAAATCTGAAACATGATCTGAGCCAGAAATTTCCCTGGGCTTCAACTTTACAGGGACCACTTTTTCAAGTGGTCGATCCATTCCGGAGTTACGGGACCCTAAATGATCATTTTGATTGTTTTACATTGTTTTAACCATTGTATTTAGGGAACAATGCCACTCAGCAAACTCCAGATCCATTCTTCGTGCATGCAACAATCGATTGCATGCATAAACCTTTATAGCGCGACACCATAGCCGTAAAAAAGGTACACGGATCACAAACAAAAACGTCAAGTGTGGGGGGGGGGGTTGAGGCTTAATGGCGCGTCGACAACTTGGTCATTAGCGCCAACCTCAGTCACAGTGCAGTGGTCCGGGTTGCCACTGCACCACACATTACAGAGATGTTATTCAAACCCCTAAGTCAAGTGTGCCGAAAAAAAGGGGTTATATGATTGAAGTTTCATTTTACTTGTTAAAATGTACACGGATAAAAATTGGTGATTTTTAATTGAAATAAATGTACAATTCAGAAAATTAAATTGCATCTTTTTAAGTGCTGTTGTGCTTTACCAATCATATACGTTACGTAAAGCACTACAGCACTTAAACAGATCCAATTATCTCAATTGTACATTTGATTATTTCAATTAAAAATCACCAATTTTTATCCGTGTACATTTTAACAAGTAAAATGAAACTTCAATCATATAACCCCTTTTGTTACGGCACACTTGACGTTTTTATTTGTAATATAATTATATGAGTCAAAAGCCACAGTCATTACTTAGCATTTCGTATCTGTTTTAAGCTTCGTTTGGCAAGTTGCACATGTGCACAACGGAAATATCCCGTGGTTATACCCCGGCGTGCGCAATCGGGTGATTACATCCCCGAAAATCATAATGAATATGTCGAATTCTCCTGCTGTTATATAATTGTATGAGTCAAAAACCACGGTCATTACCTAGCATTCCGTATCTGTTTTAACCTTCGTTTGGCAAGTTGTACATGTGCACAACGGAAATATCCCATCGTACAATCACCTGATTATACCCCGGTGTGTGCAATCGGGTGATTACACCCCGCTAGGTGATTATGGGGCAAGGTAGCGTAACGGTTAGTATGACCATTTCATGTGCAAGAGGTCCTGGGTTTGATTCTGACCTCAGCCACCCCTGGCATTTTCGGGAAGAGAAGGGCCATGTGATGCCTCATGCTCATGACGATTGTGGCATGTAAAAGATCCTAAGAATTTCCGATTTCAATTACCTAGTACAAATGTCCCTCTTTCCTTCTGGCACCATGGTTTCGGCTGGGAGCGTGTCAAAACTACAGCAATTACAGCTAGGTGATTATACCCCGGCTCCTCTATCTTCCACCATGGTTACAAGCATGATATACTGCTTTCTCATTCATCTGCGCTATCCTCCCTCCCGTACTAACGTATGTAGACTCGTGCATATAACAGTTTTAGTTACAAGACAGCCGATTAGTTTTATAAAATCTAGAATTAGAACGAATGATGAATTGATTTTACCAATATGAACGTAGTTCTATCATCGTTTTGGAGATCGCGACAGTATTGTTATTGCGGTAGATTGCTGACTGTAAGTCGTACAAAATAAGAAACTTAGACTCGATTTTATTATTCAGTGCAAAAACTGTACAAAAAAATGAACACACAACGGAAACTGCGTGAAAACTGATGTAAGGGAAACATCGTTAACAACTTTCTTGTGTTTGGGTCTGTCTGTAAATTGAGTCTTACGTTGAATGGTAGTAGAAGTTGTACGGCAGATGAGCACAGATGTGGGTTGTGGTTCATTTCACAGACAATCACTTCACAGACACTCATTTCACAGACACGAACCTTTCACAGACACTCATTTCACAAACACTCATTTCACAAACACTCATTTCACAGACGCTCATTTCACAGGCATGATCATTTCACAGACACCATTATTTCACACCTGTATAATATTTTTTGGCCGCAAAAAATTGTTCGTTATGGTTCAATGGGGGACAGGGGATGGAGGCAAATTGGGGAAGCATGGGTATGTCAAGACCTCTTAAGGGGCGAAGTCATAGGGGTTCTGCTTGCCTACAGCCTACATGCCAGCACCATTCATTTAGGGAAAGGAGATTTTTTGAGAATGGCTGCAATATTTTTAAAATTTTTTATACCTAGTTTGTGTATATTTGTTGATTTCACAGTTTTTAAACTTTAACATTTCTAGAATTATCGTAGATCACTACAGTTTCTGACAAATATTGAGGAACCAATACAGGGAAACCTGCAAACGGTGTTCTTTCAGTAGCGCAAAAGCCTTTTAACAAAAGTTTTTAAAATCACAATATTACATGTCTGAGTAATGATCGAGTCTGTGAAATGAGTGTCCGTGAAATGATTGTGTCTGTGAAATGAGCGTGTCTGTGAAATGAGCGTGTCTGTGAAATGAGCGTGTCTGTGAAATGAGTGTCTGTGAAATGATCGTGTCTGTGAAATGAGTGTCTGTGAAATGATCGTGTCTGTGAAATGATCGTGTCTGTGAAATGAGTGTCCGTGAAATGATCGTGTCTGTGAAATGAGCGTGTCTGTGAAATGAGTGTCTGTGAAATGATCGGTTCCCGCATAGAGGTCCAAAGTCTATTATAGTGTATGTTGAAGCTGTGTGAATTTCCTCAGGTGTGCTCAATTTCCAGTGGCGTAGTACTAACTAGTGTTTCTTGATGCCACACTACAGTAGGCCCCTCTGACGCCTGTGAGTGCGCATGTGTTTTTCTAATCCCAATTTGCTTTCGGAACAATGACCACATTCGGGACACTTGAAACGTTCGGTGTGAATGTTAAGATGGTTCAACAAGGACTTGCGGGACACAAATAACCTGGGACAATGGCTGCAAGCATGTTCTCTAGGAACGGTTTGATTAATCAGGATTGGTGAGTAACTGTAGTCTTCGTCATGCTCAATTTCCCAACCTAAAAACAGCCAATAATAACAACAAATCAGACAAAAATGCATAAATAACATCAAGAACCAATAGGGTTGAGGAGGAGAATTTGTGACTGAGACCCCAACTGAAACGTCTTAGATTCATTCCTATTAGTTCTGTCTAAGTTTATAGAGGGCCCCATGAGTTTTAAGTGGGAACTTCTACTCAAGTTTTCAGCCTAAACTTATCTTAACTAAACGAAACTAGCTTGTATTTATTTAATTATTATTCAGTTTAGCTAAGTTGTAATTTAGTTTACTTTAGATTTGGGCTGAAAAATGAGCAAAAATTATCAGATGGAACGCGTGGCGCCCTCTGAAAACTCGGTCGGAACTAATAGGAATGAATGTCACACGTTTCAATAGGGACTTTTTAGAGTTACAAATTCTCCTCTCTAACCCTATAAATTCTTGATAACATTAAGGCAATAATAAACAAATTTCTTTTTAAAAGATTTAAGATTTACTACATCAGTAAAGGCGGTGTGGCAGTGATCCAGTGATGCACTGGTTCACCGGTTCGATTCCGGGTCACGTCACTTGAATGAAACCTAAGTGCATAAAGCTGCATACTGTACTTAGTTGTTCTAGTGTATGATCTTCACTGATGGCTATTTCCCATTTTCGTGTATATTATTTACAGCGATGTAAGTCCATATATTCGTCTGAAAGAACGTAGCAGTAAGTTATTTGGTTTAACCAGAAATGCAACTTTTTAAAAAAAAATTTGGTTCATAAAGCAACTGTCATTTTCAAAAACAAAAACGAGAATCAAACACATTTAAAAGGGGAATAAAGTTTCAACATCCGAAAGTAAGACAAGTTTGTTTGTTTTACCAGAAGTTTATAAATGCCCACATGTCTATAGGACAGAAATGGTGTTGTGAAGTACTGTTCATAAAATACACTGGAGCCAAAAGCACACACGACAAGAATAAAATACTAATATTTCGATACCAAGGTTACACGTGTTATCTTAATCAGACTAAAAATAACAATAAAACACCTTACATTTCGTCTAACAGGCCACTCCGAAGCAGATACATCACTGCTCTGCCTTCCTTCATGACGTTTGTCACTTGCCACAATGTATCTGCTTCCAAGCTGCCTGTTAAACGAAATGTAAGGTGTTTTATTGTTATTTTTACTCTGATGAAGATACCGAGTGTACACACCTTGGTATCGAAATATTAGTGTTTTATTCTTGTTGCATGTGCTTTTGGCCCCAGTGTCTTTTATGTCTATAGGCCTTGGTAGTATCAATGTTGCAACTCTTCCTCAGGCTCGGTCTGGCCATAGTGCCATTGTGCCAATCGCACAGGTGCCCTTAGGCTACCACACTTTTGGTGCCCTTTGATAGTCTACTTTTTTTCACTTCGCCGCGAAGAAAAACGAATGGTTTTGGATTCCCTGCCCATTGATAACCTTTTCTTTCGGGCAGAAATTCCCTTCTCTCTCCCTTTACTTAGGGTTTAACGTATTTTTTAAACTCGCGTTTCCTTCCTCCCAAACCCAGTCCTAAATTTCTAAAAAAAAAACAGCATTACTTCAAATATAAAATGTGTGTTGAAGAATGCACTATGAAGCCAGAAATGACGACAGAATATGAAAATAAGCAAATCCTTTACATCCGCTTGGGGGAGCTTAGAGTGCTTCCCAAAACCTCTAGAAGGTTGGCTGCACCATCATTTCATCAGAATTTCCTGTAAAACACATGGCGCCCCTCCCTGGTCATTTCGATAAGTGGCACAGGCGTCCTTTCCTACCCAGTCCGACTCTGCTCTTCCTGCATGTTCTACTACCAGTCACAAGGTCAACTGAGTTAGAAGCTGCCGGTTTCGTTTTCCACCTCCAGACCAGCTCACTCAACATGGCCAGAATCCTATTTCATTAAGGCGACGCTAGTAGGGGTTGGCTGCCAAGCCCATGTGAGAACTATCCTGGAAACGGAAGGCAAAACACTCAGTTTCTGTACCATTTGGCCTTGGTTTGAAGAACCAAAACTTATTAGTCTCTCTACACGCTGTCGCTTGATAGTTACGGTTTATTTGTACCAATCACAGAACGTGTGATATTTTCCTCAAACATTTATCAGGTAAAAATCTAAACAGCATAATTTTTAACATCCGTTTTCCACAAAACTATTCGTTCAATTCACCTCTTTCGATCCTTGCTTATAATTATCTGTTTTCTTCCTGTTTTATTACATATTTTATTACATTTTTTCCTTGTTCTTTTACTTGTTTATTATAGTTTTATTACCTGTTATTACTTGTTTTCTTTCTACGTACCTGCTGATAGATTAATACGTGTTTACTGCGATGTAGCATTGTTCAGCAACACTGATAAAATTCCTTCAAATTATTGAAGAAAGAGAACACGAAAGGGACACGACAACCCAATGGATTAGGACGAGTCATTCGCAGTTAAAAAGGTGACAGTTTAATGGAAGCTTTAATGTCTTTAAAAGTGCCAATTAGTTTTTAGTATTTGTCTTACGGACAATGCAGACTCCCGCCTTCGACTGAATAGGTTAAAAGCAGGCAGTCTGAGCTACATCACCAGCTTCAATTAGAATTCCACTAATTATTTTTTTATTTAATGAAAAAAAACTCACCTCAAGAAGGAGCTCATTTTCCTGATAACTTTAGCACTGACAACAACCAATGAAAGGTTCATTCAAGTTGTCACTAGCTCGGATTTTTTCGTTCTGTTTTTGTGCGAGTTATTTTTTCGTCTACAAAATCAATGCAACACCTTAGTCTAATCAAGAATTTATAGGGTTGTGGAGGAGAATTTGTGACTGAGATCCATACTGAAACGTCTTGGATACCTTCGTAGTAGTTCAGTCTTAGTTTATAGAGGGCGCCATGTGTTTTATGAGGGAATTTCTACTCAGTTTTTAGCCTAAAATTAAACGAAACTAAACAAAACTAGCTTGTATTTAATTATTATTTACCCTGGCTTGGTTGTAATTCAGTTTACTTTAGATTTGGGCTGAAAAATTAGCAAAAATTACGATTTGGAACACGTGGTGCCCTCTGAAAACTCTAACGGAATTAATAGAGACGAATCTAACATGTTTCAATAGGGTCTTTTTAGAGTTACAAATTCTCCTCCCAAACCGTATAAATTCTTGGTCTAATTCATACCTATAAAGTTTTATTTACTTTACTCGATGGTTTAAATACTTTTTGCAAATAAACTTAAAACAAGCAGACCGTGGAAAAACGTTTTCAATCAAACGGGAGCTGTAGATGACGAATGTTTGCGCAAAATGTGTTAAACTACAAACTTACAAAGAATAAAAAGAAATGTACTATAAAATATTGCTCGGTAAAAACACATTACGTGGCGTCACACTAAGTGTATTCAACCTTCCCCTCCTAGCGTGATGTATACAAGTGATATCACGCAAGGGGGATGGTGAACACGTGTAGTGAGGCGTCACATGTTTTTTTTGTTACCAAGCAATATTTTTATAGTACATTTCTTTTTCTTCTTTGTAGTACAAAGCATTTTGCGCAAGAGATTCATCATGTACGGGCCCCCATTTGATTGAAAACTAGTGTGACGTGACATAATTATTTTTTGCCAAGCAATATTTTTATAGTCATTTCTTTTTCTTCTTTGCAGTTTAAGCAATTTGCATAAAAGATTAATCCAAACATCATGTGTTCCCAATAACGTTTTCCAGTTCACAACCACACTCAAAAACAGTCTAAGAAAATTTATACAATCAACAATTTTTTCCCAACTTACTCCCATCTTCATCGTTAACGGGAAGGGGGAAGTCGACATTTTTTACTTCATTTTCAGGTTGCGCGTGATTGCAAAAGTTGTGATACAGTGTGACGGGAGAGGGAGTTGGGAGGGGGTTTGAAGAGCCAAAATTTGCCTGACGTCATTTGTGCACTGTTTGTTGTTATTTCCGGCTTCATGCCCAGGCTGGGTGAACATCAACTTTGGTGCACCTCGTTATTTTTGAGTTGATTATAGTAAAAGTAATTGTTGCTGTTACTAAGACTACATACAATAAAAAAAATCCTCTTGTGTGGAAAGTCTAATTACTTTTAATAAAACAACCCGTTCGATCCGCTTTATCCTTTATGTAGTTTGCACCAACTTATTTCGTTGTATGTCGACTTATTAAGTTCAGTTAGTTGAGTGGTGAAATAGTGTTTCGTGGGGAGATTTCATTCTCTGTTGGCTGAGTGAAGGACTTGAATTTCTTCATCTCATAAATGAGTTCACTCTGTTCTTACATAAAAGAGTAGTGATAACGAACATAAGAACATAAAACATGAATATCATAAAAATTGTATGTTGGTGATATTATCATTTGCAACTAGAATAGCAAATCAGAATTTCATAAAGTAGACTTAATACACAATCGTCCCGGATTCAATTTGTTAGGAACTTTTTTGTTATATTTCTGAAAATGTTTTATCATAAATATTACACGATAAAGTTTCTTTTCAGTTTATAACTCAGTACCGTAAACACGGAGAATAACAATACGGCAGTGACACAACGTAGTATTATTGTGTATAACTCTATGGTGGAGCCTTAATGGGTTAGCTGCAAGGGGCACTGCGGAGAGAAACAGAAGGGCGTCATACTGGAGCCGATGCTGTGAAGAGTGATTTCTTAGACCTAAAACGGCGATTTTTTTTGTTGGAGAAAACAACGTTATTTTAAGCCTAAGAAATCCGCTCTTTCGTTGTTTTTCCCTCCATTTTTATGTAGTGCACCTGTTAGTTATGCCCTCCAAAACCCATACTGGTGCCAATATGGTGGCAAATGTCACTGGGCTATAGAACAATGGCTACAAACTTTCAAAGTTGATGGTATAAGGAATAATTAGACAGCATTAACTGTGCAATACATTAACTTTTTTTTGATAACAAATAATCCACGATCACTGGTTCAACACTCTTTTTTGGCTGTTGCTTAAATATATGCTTTTATTAAAACTTAATAAACGACAGCATAAACATTCGACAACGACATAATAAAAAATCAAACGAGCATCCGTGTAATTCGTGAAGCAATATTACTGAGCAGTAGACATGAGAGGAGGCACATTACTTCAGTAGCTTACACACCAGTTTAAAGTGTAGTTATTCTGACTGCTTTTAGGGCCAGGTGGTTAAAATACCGTTAATCCTCTATTTCTAGCCCTGGCTACCAGTTAAATATCAAGCCATTTCGATCCAGCTACAATTAGAAACCGGCTGCTACAAAATTTAGAAAAGGAAATCTATGGCATCAATACATGTAGAACATGTGTCTGACATTAAAAACGATAAATAATATCACATGATGGCTTTTACCATTACTCTTTAATTTGGATTCGGTATCTGTTTTTGTAACGGACGTGAGCTTTGATAGAATTTTTTTCAAAATCAAGCTGTTTTGACCCGACTACAGCTTGAGACCTGGTTATAACTAGAGACCGGCTACTACTAACTCAAAATTGGGGAAACACCCAGCTACAATTAGAGCACGGCTACAATTGAGAAACCAGCCACAAATCCAGGATTTGCAGTATCCTTGCCACAGGTGTAGAGGAGGGGTCCTTGCAACATCGTCCTTGCAACATCATGTAGATGAGGGGTCTCCAAACTCTTCAAATTGAGGGCCACACAGCACAGTTGCGTGACTTTCGCGGGCCGAATCTTTCATCGTCTGATCCTAGTGGGTTCAGCAGTGCCTCCCCCCCCCAAAAAAAAAAGGTGTAGTAGGTAGTGACCTTGCCCCAATACCAAACTATGGCTATATTGTGTTTTTGTAAATTCAGATAAGTGTTTTCCCACCCCACCCCCCTTCCCAAAGTTACAGTTACTCTTCACTAAACCGCCATTCCCCAGGCATCACTGTTGGAAACTGGGTTTATTACTCACTTGGGAATTTATCGATGTTTAGATTTAACAGTGGAAACTCCAATGCGAAATAGTGCATGCAGATACTCATTAGTCATTCCTAAACAAATTCGAGCTTTCTAATTTCGAAAAAGTAACCTTCGCTTCACTCAGGGAAAAGGAAGATATACCTTCAAAAGGAAAAACAATTGAAAAGTCACATTTAATGAAAATAAAGCACGGGCCGGACAAAAATGCATCGCAGGCGGCATCTGGCCCCCAGGCCGTAATTTGGAGACGTCTAAGTAACAAGGGATTGTAAGTTTCGACCATGAACATATTGACAGTAAGTTCATGACATGCCAAATGAGTTTAGCTACGCTAATTCGTTGTATATTTATTTATGTAAACATAATAATATGAGGGTGGTAATAAAATAATTATAATAATTATAATAATACTGGAAGAATTGTTTGTTTGACAACAAATTTTAATTATTAAAACTGTTTACTCAATAAACTAATACCCAGAGAAGTAACATTTTGCTCACCATCCTGACCGTGTGCATAAAAATCCATCTCAACGCTATGCTCCACAGGAACAAAACAACATTTGTAGTCAATTAACTCTATTTTTGGCTAAAATAAAAACAAGAATCTTCAGTCTAAAAGAAGTACAATTAACTTAATATCCATGTAGTTACTTAATAAATTGATAACATAATTTAAATTTTTAAACTATTATTAATTAAACATATACTTTTTCAATATTTCATAATCTATAAACAAGTCAACTAACTGCAAATAAAAATTATAGAGCACTTATGAGTGTTCTGGTTTACGAAAACATTTCGAAATTGTTTAATTAACAGAAGGTTAAAACCAAATATCAGTTTTTAAGGAATCTTACTCCGACTTAAGTTTAATTTTTTTTATTGCAATTAGCTACTTTGTTAAAACTCGCTTAAATATTGAAGAAGGAATCTAAAATAAATAAAAAATTACGTTTTGAAAAGAAGAACCTTTCATTCCCACATGCAGGCATTATAAACCCTTGAATTTTCGATGCAGATGGTTTGTATGGATAAAATTACGCGCCTTCATCAGAAGCACAATAAAAACCATTAAATATGGCTAGTCAAGGGAATAGTCTGGTAGTCATCTTGCATACTGATTCGATTTTGTGCCCAAGATGGCCACGGTAATATCCTCTTCACCAGCCACCTTTGGTGGTTTTTTGTTCGTTCATCTGATAAGGATCATATTTTTGTCTTCAAAAACTATTTGTGTCAAAAATTCAACGTTTTAATAACAGCTTGTCTGTGGGAGTAAAAGTTATTAAGCGTTCATCTACAAGTCTAAGGGCACGTTTATGCAACCACTCGCATTCTTGCATTCTCGCAGCTAGAAGCTAGAAATCACCTCAATTTCCAACATGGCGGCGGTTTTATGTCTGCCGCCTCGCAACGAAAACAGCAAATAACGTGAGTTCTGAAGCGTTTGGAAAAATTGCTTCGTCATGAGAAATTCTTTATATTATTGGCACGGATTATAAGACTGCAAGTATTTATTCAAACGATGTCGGATTTAGCTAATCCATTTAGCGTTGTTACCATGGCAATGTCACCTTTGCCATCGCGATTGAGTTCTAGCTGCGAGAATGCAAAAGCGAATCGTTGCGTAAACGCGCTCTAAGGCTATTCTAGAGATAATAAGATTATACTGAAAACATGGCATAACAAGGTAGCTAATTTTAAAAGTGTATTTGATAATTAAAAGGTTATGCACTACATAAGAAACTAGGATAGCAAAAACACCATTTAAACTTCAAAATGTCAATAAAGCGCTTGTATACGTTATAACATATCTACGAAAATATGCAAGAGTAACGTAATTAAAAATTCCAACAAGACCTGTTTTACATAAAAACTTATAGCATGGAACGGTGTGAAAATAAATGACGTAATTTCAAAAAAAACGGTTGAACGCTACGAAAATTGTGGCTAATTGTATAAAACTAAACAAACAACAATTTTTACGAGCATTAAAGGGTAATTCATGGTATTTCCACTAGTGTAATACAGTAATATGAATTTTGCAACACTTTTAAATATTTTAAACCTTTGTAATTTGTGTTGCACAAAGACCAACTTACGAATGTACAAATCCCGCAACAAGCATCAAAATTGGGATTAAGTTTTTTTTACAAAGAAGATAAACAGTTCGCACTCACACATCACAAATTCACTGCAAATGAATTGTCTAAACGCAGCTACAGTATAGTATAAGGGAATATATAAGGGAAAGCCAGCATGTCATGTGACATCTTGAAGCCGCACTTCACTCACATATGTATGAGGAGTCACCCGACTTTTTACTGTTGTTGCATTTGAAAATAAAGGCCAGTTTCTGTTCCACTCTATAAGGCAGCTAAAAATTAACTAAGTGGTTCTCAGGACACGATTGGGTGGTGTTTTTTTTTTACTTTTCCAAAAAAACCAATGACACAGTATTAAGAAAGAATTAGAATTTCCATTTTTGTCATCCTCTCGTGCCACTGTCAAGCAATTGTCAGAACCTACCAATAATTGTTATTGAAACAATTTTCAATTGTTTTTTTCTTATTTTTTTTTAGGAGAGCTGGTAGTGGGGGGGGGGGGGGGGGAGGAAATTAATTTTTTATTTTATTTAAAAAAATAGTTTGAAGTATCTAATTTATAACTTTGAACGTTTTACGTTGTTTAATCTGCTAAATTTACTAAAAAAAAATTGGTTTTTTGTAGGCTGCTGAGTACCAGTGGTATTGTTATTATATATTTTTAAATACGCATAGCCAAAAATTAGATTTTTAAAACTTTAGGTACCATTTTCTACAAAACTACTGCACAGAAAATATTGATTTTTTTGCAGGAAGCTTCCTTGGGTAATTCTGTACATAACCTATTATAATTATGGTGTTCCATGGAACAGTCAAGTTTTTAGAATTTATACTATATAATAATAGTGTTACTTATTAAACAAACAAATGTAAAAAAAAAATTTTCCTAAACTATTTGCATGACTTAAATAATTCTCGTCGATTCTCTATACAATGGTGTGTTTCACAACCCTACCAAATTTCAAAGCTGTAGGTGTAATAGATTTTATATAATGGTATCTGAAGTTGTGACATTTCCCCCATAGAAAAAAACATGGGACTACCAAGTTACCCTAAACAGGTTTATTAGTGTAATACACCAATGGAAATCATCTTATCAACCCTACAATAAAATTTTAATTTTAATTTAATTTTGAACACAGCATCTAAGTTATTCTGGCATTACACTCGTATCTGGATGATTCCTCCTCATGTGGTTTTTAAAGCTATCCAGAGAGGCAAATATTCTTGGGCAAATGTTGCAGCGAGGCCGGTTTTTGCGTTGGTTATCGGGCAGATGCTTGGAGACGTGAACGTTAAGCAGCGAAGGAGATGCACAGCAGAGGTTGCAGATGTGACATCGGTACTTTCCTGCGTGAATATTCATATGGTTCTTCCTAGACGTAATTGACATAAAGTATTTGCCACAAATTTCACATGGGAACCCATGGACTGATGTTCGTAGGGGGTAAATAACAGCACCTGCAACGTAATAACGAAAAAAAATAATAAGTGTAATAACAAAAAATAATAACAAAATGTTTTTGTTTCTGGCTTTTGCATAATGCTTGGTACGAACCCCCCTTCATAAATTTCTTAAGCGGCCCTTTTGACTTTGATAGATACAGTCTTTTGTCGTTAACGGTTTGGTGTTAGTGTTTCATCAACCTTCTGGTTCCTTCTCATGATTAGTGAGTGGTAAACTGTATATTATTATTATTATAATTATTATTATTATTATTACAGACAGCCTCAACGAATTTATAATATAAAAAAACTGTAATATTAACAATATGAAAAATAATATAATAGTCCTTATCTGACACGGATATTAATTAACAGTCTTTACTGTATTTCAAATCTTTACTCTTTAAAGTAAATTAATGTCAACAGAGATGAAATATTAGTTTTTCTTTATCAGTAAAGTGAGTGTAAAAATGTGGTAAGAACATATCACACATTAAAAGGTTCTCTGACGGGACAACTTTGCGTGTTCACTAGTCGTTTCTAGTTAAAGTAGAAATTTAAGAGAAGGTCAACAAGTTTCGGAGAGGCAACAACCAGAAAATGGAGTGAATTCAAACACCGACGATCGTCTTCGAAACATAATGTTATACGGTATTTACAAATATTTACAATGCTTATAATACTGAAGCTCGGATTTCAAACATTTGAATTTTTTTAACGATGTAGTTTATTGCCTCACTTCAATAAAACTAGCTTTCCAGTCAAACACGTGGCCAAACTTGTAAAACTGGCTGACACTTTGTGGACTTCTTTTCTTTTTTCGTTTCGCTCAGGACTAAAAACATACATGGCCGGTAGTTTTCAAACTAACACCATCCTTTTTGTAAATTATGGAGAGTAGTGCAATTTTCACGATCAACGAGCTCCTTCATCGAATTGAGTTTCAAAAGTCCTCACATTCAAAGTTGGCTAGTAACAAAGTAGTTGTGAGAAGAACAAATAAAAAACAACAATCTAACTTCTTAACAACGACTCCAACCATGTCAAAATGCGCAGCCTCCATATACGACAAAGAAAGCTAGTTATTTTCTGTTTTCACCCATCAGCATGAGAGACAAGGCTTTAGGACAAGCTTTCGGCACGTTTGGGGAAAGACGAATTGCTATCTTATTTCACTCATCACTAATTGCTTTAGCATTACTTTGTCTGTGATATTATAACTCTCCCTATATTTAACAATTTGGGACAAAATCGCAGAAAATTACTAATTTTCAACTGAAAAAGCATGCTACAGGATACATAGGTAGCAATTTTGACTCAATGCATTTTGTGATATCAATTACCAATGTTGACAAATATTTACTGATTATGTAGGCCTATCAGCATTAGATTTGTGGCATCGTTCAGCATCCACCATTGTAAAAGGATTTACACAAACATAACTTTTTAACCGACACTCATTACCAGTCACTACATTTCCTTTTAACTTATTTTATTACCACATTTAAGCATTACAATCAAAAAATATTTCTGAATACATTTCTGGTTTTGTAGTGTAACTTTTTTGTACATTGTATCGTTCTCAGCACTTTCACCACATGGTAACTACACATAGGTCCAATCGGTCTTATTGAGTCGCTTTTGGTCACGAGAATGGAGTGTTTGTTGATGCTCCGTTAATTCTTGTTTTGACTGAAATATTCGTTTGCAAAGCGAACAAACGAAATAATTCTGTCGTTCTTCAAATGGAAGGTGTTGGAGAGCATGGTTTTCCAAATTTCTGGAAGAATTGAGGCATTTCCCGCAAATTTGGCATTGGTATCGACCACGGTGAATGTAAACGTGTTTGGCCAGACTCTTTGATGACGTAAACATTTTCCCACATTCAAGGCACACGTGGTTGCGCTCTGGAACAAACGGAACACATTATGTGAGAACAGTGTTCTGAAATAATTTTAACTAACCGCTTAAATCAAAAAAGGAATAGTACTAAAAAAGAAAACAGATTGAAGAATAGGAATAGAACAAGGCATGTAATTTAGTTGTAAAGACGACAATTTATCGGCCGAGCAGAATATGCTACAGGCTAATACACATGTTTATTTTTTATATTCGGTAATCAAGGTAACTGTATTTCCATGTTCGGGAGTAACCGTTAATGGTGGCCCAACTACGTTCCTTACTACAATTCAACTTGTTGGTGCATCGTGGTGCTTCTGTCCTCTGTTATGAAATGCTCAGTTGTGATAGGGGTAGAACAGGTGATTTTTACTCAAATTAAGGTTATGTGAGCTTTTTATTCCTTGCTGTTAGTTAATCTAATTCCAGACTTATTATATTTCTTAAGGGTTACTCTGAAATGTTTATGCTTAAGTTTTGTTTGCGTAACTTACTTAAAAGCTTGTACATAGAACTATTTTTCTATTGTTACATCAGTTTACGGACATATTTAAAGATCATTTTGTTAAATGACTGACATAAAATTGAGTAACTTTAACACTCACGTCAATTATCCTTTACTATTAATTAATAGCATTTCGTAAAGCTAATCCTGTTGTTTATTAAAAATTATGTCTTTAAATAACTACAATAAGTTTTTAATAATTTAAGAGCATTGATATTCAAATCCAGAATTTTATGGATTATTTTCTCTTTTAAGATCATCTCAAGGTTACTGGTAAAGCCCTCTTGTTAAGTTACCTAGGCTAGTAAATTTAACATTTACAATCTTACTGTTGTTAATATTTAATCATTGTCTTGAAAACAAATTAAACACAGTGTGAAAACGTTTTGAGTCATTTGACTGAAACTGACTCTTGGTCTATGAAGCCTACACAGCTAGGTTAAAGATGTTACAGCAGCTAAGAAGGTTCCAACACTATTGTCAAGTGTTGGTAAGAAGTCACACTAATTAATTAATAGTTTTGTGCTCCCCGATGACCCTTCTAGTAAAACTTTGCATGAGTTAATTAATGGTATTACAGCAGCTAAGAAGGTTCCAACACTGTTAATAAGAAGGCATACTAATTAATTAATAGTTCGTATTCCCCTGACGACTCTTCTAGTAAAACTTTAGATGAGTTAATTAAACTAGTTAAAGGTAAGCTCGATCCAGCTCCCAGTAAACTTGCTAAGCTTTTTTGC
The DNA here is from genome assembly GCA_023313725.1 of Lithobius niger. Classification (NCBI taxonomy): domain Eukaryota; kingdom Metazoa; phylum Arthropoda; class Chilopoda; order Lithobiomorpha; family Lithobiidae; genus Lithobius; species Lithobius niger. The sequence continues at coordinate 26,711 of JAHWFP010202772.1, forward strand.
CTCAGAAGGCGTGATCAGCAACCTGGTGATTCTGTGGCCAGCAACATAAGTGAACTAAAACGATTATCTCGCCATTGTACGTTTGAAACGCTTCTTCATGAAGCGTTACGAGATAGAAAGATAGCTGGGATTTCTTAAGAATAGACACAGAAGTAGTTGTTAGTAAAAGATGACGTCGAATTTGGAGAAGCATGTAAATTCGCTTTGGTGGCTATTAAGTATGTTTTAGGCTTAAAAGCTAGTAATTCTGGCAATAGTAACAAAGTTAAAACAGCAGCTAGTAGTTCTAAAAAGAACACTGTAATGCCATTGTTGCGACTTGCACAGACATAATTATGTACCTTAGTTGCAAGTTTAGGGATTATACCTTTGATTCCTGTGCAATTTGAGGATATTTACGTAGCATCTGTGAACCTACAGCTTCTGGCAATCTAAAGAAGCAACTGTAGTCACGGAAAAGTTTAACTCAGGCCAACATAAGGGAGGCAACTGCAAATTCGGTAAATGCACCCATAATGTTGGAGGCAATCCCGAAGGTGTTAAGTCTGTTTTAGAGGATTCAGATTCATATACACTATAGCTATGAATCTAATACACCTTGGACACCTTTGACATCTAGAACACCTTGTTCCTTGAATGGTGTCAAACTTCCCTTAAACGATCATTATCCCACAGTTCTGGGTTCGAAAATCCTTTAGCTCTCATAAGCTTAACTCAACAACCATTGCTTTACGGTCGCGGTTGGGCAAACTTTTAAGGCCGTTAAGTGTAGTTAGCTTTGAGGAAGAATGATAATTTTGTGGCAGAGTCAGCCAATAAGAATGATTTAAGGTCTTAAAGCTAGTACTTCTGGCGAGCATGACTGGTTCTGAGAAATGGTTAAATCTCGAACTGAGAACCTGAGTGCTATTGTTGCCCAGGTGATTAGGTAGCTGTATTTAGATTGAGTTGGATTAGTAAATTTCGAGTCAGCCCACGATCAATTTTATGAAACAAATGTTCAATTATCGCATTTGACTTTTTCCACTCAAAACACTAAAAAAAAAAGGAGGGTGAGGCACTGGCAACCAGTCCAGTTTCGAAATCTGTTTGCTTTTCCAATCCTTGGAGGAATCCTTCAAGGAGGCCTTTAAAGAGAACTTCAAGAAACTTTCAAGGGTCTTTAAAGAATACGAATTTAAACCGGGGAACGGGTTGAGCCCAGTATCAACCAAAACGTTTTTCTTCCTTTACCAATGCTACTTGGAGGTCTGAGCCTAGGCCCTCTGACAGTGTTGACTGGAGAGCAGACTGTAATTTATATCATTTATCCCGTATTCGCACAGTTGCAACAATGCAACGTTTAACGGTTTTAATAAAAGCTTAAGAGCCCGAAGCCAAGCGCTCAATCACAAGACACAAAATACAAATAAACTGCAAATTACGCTACAGCCAACCTGCAGCAATCCATAATCAACTACCCATCGAGATGACACTTGCTAAATCTAGACACATGCTAGTGTGGTGCCATCACAAAGTAAACACGGGACAAAGCTTGGGCAGAACCTTAACACAATATGCATTCTAATGTTCCAGTGTTTCACAAACAAAATTGCGTGGACAATGGACATACGTATCCCAATGACATACCGTATACCAATAGACCGTAGACCAATCCGTACCAATTACAATAAAAAGGAAGCGACAAAAGCCAACAAATTACCTGAACAAAAAATAGCTTCGCCGTTTACAAAAAAAAAGTATTAGAGCTCGTATCCCCACACTCACAGCTTGAAGGTAACCGAATAAAAACGGATTAGGATTCACTCGAACGCAACGAACTATAATTTGAACTCCAATTCCAGTGAACAAGGATTGTAACATGCCAGCCTCCATGCACACGTATACATGTACATCACTAATCAAACAAACAAAACGGTTGGATATTAAAAAAAAACACACACACACACAAAATACAATATATGCACGCACATGAAACAGAACGAAAACCTAAACTCACAAACACGGACAAAACAGACGCCATTAATAGCAACAAAATTGAATGATAAATAAACAATAATTACTCACTCGAACTAGAACTAAAACCATCAAACACAGGCAAAAAAAATATGAGGAGTCTGCTTGTTTCACAAATTATAAATGCACACAAAATACACATATAGCCACTCATACGAAACACGCTTAAAATATAAAACAATAAACATAGGCGAATATTAAAAAAAAAACAGTATAATACACATTTTAAGCGTACATATACATACACATGCATACAAACATTTAAACATTTCAAACTCAAACTGTGTTTATTTTCTGACATAACCACGGAGTAAAAACAGTCCTTGTTTCCTTGAAATGGAGTTGACATGCAAGTTCTTTGCATTCGCGTGAACTCTGATAAACTTTTATTCATGTACATTCACATCTGTGAGTATGGGGATACGAGCTCTAATGTTTTTTTTTCTAAACAGCGAAGCCGTTTTTTGCTCAGTTAATTTGTTAGCTTTTTGTTGTCGTTTGTCTACGGAAATGATATAAGCAGCAGCCAAAGAAATAGTTCGAAACTGAGCAACAATGTGCACACGTTTTACCAACAACGGAGTCGGAGTACAAATTAGTTAGATGCCGATTCTCTGCAACAATGCGGTAAGACTGCCGCATTGTTGCAGAAAAGCGGCGTCTAACCAGTATGAAGACACACAGCTTCAACAATGAAACCGTTATCTCACCACTAGTAAGAACCACGGCTAAGTAAGAAAAGGAAGGTCTTCGGTTCTTACATAAGTAGTAAAAAATACAATCGCTGTCCATATTTATGCATCCCAAATCGTTTCTAAAGTGTTATTAAACTATTTCACATTTTAAATTAACAACTATTATTTTTTAAAATAAAAAAAAAGAATTCTAGGCATAGCAAACGAAGGCGTGGGGTTCTTACTTAGGCAAGTAAATCAAACCTACTGCTGCTATCAATGTTTGCGTATCAATATATGGTGTCAATGTTTCCAAAATAATACACTTATTACAGCTAAAAAAAAGACCCAAACGAAAGAGTTAAAATTGATTAAAATAAACAAATACGGCATTTATTTGCAGTTATTGAGTTTTAAAAACGGAGTTGGAGCAAAGAACATCCCTGCCAACAATGGCTCGTTATGCTATCACAATAATGGCTCGGTTACTAACAATGCAAATCGTTGTTGTACAAATACGATGGACGATGATTTGCCAACAATGGTCTAATACTGAATTTTTTATTTATTTACTTGATTTCTACAGACCTGGCAGTCATGCACTCAATCCGATACCTTAAAACTAAAACCTTAGACCTAACAAACCACAACACCCACTGGCCACAATCAACCAAACTGCCGAATTTTGAATAAAGACGTTTCCCCGTGCTGCAGCAGAACTGCAAAGTAGCTCTAAGGGTGCGGGAGGCCCCAACATTAAATGGACGAACACCAATGATACCAGGCAAATCACATCACATCTCTGTAATGTGTGGTGCAGTGGCAACCCGGACCACTGCACTGTGACTGAGGTTGGCGCTAATGACCAAGTTGTCGACGCGCCATTAAGCCTCAATCCCCCCCCAGGCAAATCCACACCAGGCTGGCTTAGTGGCAACTGCCAGAAAGCAGCCCAGAGAGGACAATGGAGTAGAAAGTGCTCTACCGTCTACTAACACTGTCTCTTTATTGCAACAATGGCTCGTCTACTAAAGAATCAACTCGTCGTTGTACAAATATGTTAGACGAAGGCGTTCGGCAACAATGCAGTACGACTTTCGCTTTATTGCCCTCGTGGCTTGCCACTCGGGTAAATAGCGAAAGTCTTACTTTATTGTTGCCGAACGCCATCGTCTAACTGATACGAAGTATAAGAGAGTAAAGATGGTTTAGTGTTTGGCCTGTATTAATTCTTCGTTTTGTTTTATGGCGTTCTTCATGTAATGGAGACAAAAACCACAAAAATGAACTCGTGTGATAAAAACAACTAATATCTTTATTACACTACAAAGTGAGTAAAAGAACGTAATCTGTACACAGAATTCCCAGGCATATTATGCCCAGGCGTATTATGCCAAAGTAAACTTGCAAAAATAATAAAAACTACGTATCATTTAACGCAGGTTAAAAGAATAGTCTATTGTTTCGTAGTTAATGAATAACAATCAAATACGTAAATCCAAATCTAACGACTAACAACACTATTAACTTAACAAAAACCAATTCAACACTTAGAAAAAAAAACATTATAGCACATATCCCAATGGAACTGAGAGCTGTGAAGGCACGCAATACAATAAAGACGAATTAGAATTCAGTTCAGCGAAACTAATTATAAATCGAGTTCCCATTCCAGAGAATATGGATTGTTTTCATTTATTGGTAATATCAGAAAGCGAAAACAATTTATGTTTTAATTGGACCATGTCTGCGTGGGTGTATTTTAGTTGTGAGTACACAGGTATTTTGCTATTTGGGATTTGTTTTTTGAATTTGTGGGTTACGTTTTAATTCTGTTGTATGTGAGCGGCTATTAGTCTATTGCGTTTGTGCATTTGTAAAGTGTGAAACATGCAGGGTCTACCTTTTTTTGGGAGGGGGGCGGGTTGAGGCTTAATGGCACCTCGACAGCTAAGTCAATAGTGCCAATCTCAGTTAAGAGTGTTTGTCTTGTGTAATTCCAGGAAACGAAGATTGTGTTTATTACTTGGTAGTATAAGAAATTGAATGCAATTTGTGTTTGCACAGGGCCACGTCTGTGAATATGTATGTGTGAATATGTTTAATTTGCATATTGTACACGTGTTTTATTATTTTGTAGATTTGTTTTGGTTTGTTCTCTAGCATAGGAGTTCAAATTATAGTTCGTTTCGTTTAAGTGAACTCAAATCCGTTTTTTTTTTATTTGTATAACTTCACGGCTCTAAGTTCCGTGGGATACGAGCTCTAATGATTTTTTTCTTTGTGTTGATCAAGTGCCAGATCTGGACAATACAACGGGCGCTAATTTATAGATCTCCGTGTGCAGTTTCATTTCACTACGATACTTTTGGGAACCGTTGAACAGTTTTATATAAGGTACATTTATAATAAATAATAAAGCCACCACGCCGAAAATGCATTATCCATACACGAAATGCTTTGTGTTGCTATTTTTATTGATTTCGAATCGCGGACACAAAGAATGATTTAAACACGAATTTTAAGTAAGTTAAGCATGCCATATGCTAAAAATACACTAACCAATACGTATTGTCAGTGAGTAACGTTCTTCTCAACTCCGTGTATTTGCTTTTTATGTCTGTCAAGGCAGTTACGCAAAGCAAATGTTAGTCCACAAATATTACAAGGCCACACAGGTCTCTTGGTCCTCGGGATGTGAGTCAAACTATGCTCTTCCAGTTTTGTGGTACTTGTGCAACATTTGCCACAAGCAGAACACTTGTAACGTTCTAAATGCAGATTATAGTGGATACGCAGGTTGTTTTGACTTGTAAAGCGCTGGTAGCAAACATTGCAAACAAACCCAGCAAAATCCTCTGAAAAAGGAGAAAAAAAAGAGAATATTGTCAACAAAAACAATCAGCAAGATTACTTGATCACTCTGTAGAGCTCGATCATTTTACATGTAGTGAGACTGAACTCATTTATTTATAGCAACGAAAGTAAAACTATGTGCTCGCAGTACAGAAGATTGATGACAATTACTTGAACAGTATTCAGAATGTGTTGTTAAAGCACAGCATTAATTTAATAGCACGAGCTGTAACAAACCTTCTCGTATTAGTAATTCGAGCTGTATTCGAAGATAAGAACTAAATTTTCTGACAGATAAGTTCTTATGACCAACTAGAATCTTAACACACACAAAGTTTTGAATGAATACATTCAACTGGTATATGTATATTTTTTATGGTTAAAACATGTGGCTGTTTTCGAGTATTTTTCTTCTGATTTTTAAGCATGTCAGTTCTTGATTGATAGGTGAATACTACAATTGATTCTTCTTTAAGCAATAGTCTGAAATAAGTATGCCAGTAAACAAAAAAAAAAAAGATGTTTCAAACTTTATGGCTACAATTTCTTCAGCTGGTCCTCACTAATTTGCAATATGTGTGCCTAAAGTAGACATTTATTGCAAGTTTTATGGATTAGGTCCACATACCTGTGAAAATGAATGCCTACTCAGAGCATTGCCAGACACTACTGCGTTGTTTTGCCTACGTGCAGTGTAAAGATCTATTTTCCTCTCCAGGAACCTTACTTGGGGGAATTTAGGGTTGACCTTGTACCCTCTCACAAACCTCTTCCATAAGTTTCAGTTATTACAGCAGTATTCTCTTAATAGTCTGCACAATTGTCATCTCATGCTTTGGGTAGTTAGAAAGTCATTAGAAATGTAGTCCCACATCAAATGTAGTGAGCAAAGCAAATAACGTTGCTAAAAAAATTCACGTCAGTAAGAAAAAACGGCATGAAGACTCGATAGTTTGTGTATGAGTTGATTATAGAGGTCGGACGAATATTCGAATATTCGAATATTCGCATATTCGAATATGATATTTTCCATTCGAATATTCGCAAAATAAAAGTTCTGTGTAATTTTATGTTTTTTTTTAAATTTTTGATTTGGTTTTTAAGTTTTTCTGTGGACTTTTTGAGTCCCAGCCAGTCCGCACTATGCTTCCTTCTCTACCCCCTTCCCTACCAACCAATCCAACTGACAATCCATGCGTTTTGGATTGCAAGTGGAGGGAGGGGAGGAGGTTGGGGTTTGAGATTACCGTTGCGCACAGCAGTTCTCCCCAAAACATTTAAGAACTAAAGAAAATGGAGAAGTCGACAAGGGCCATGGTAACCAGTTGATAGATGACGTCAACTTTAATATCATACGTGAAAGGGAAAGACACCTTGGTGAATTACGTCCATTCTGTACTGCAGTTGGCAATTCGTCATTTTTTTGGGGGGGGGGAGGGAGGGGGTTGCATTATGTATGTCTTCCATGTTGCCATGCCTAGCAGTCCTAATTAAACTTTTGGCTATATTGCGTATGCCTTGCATTGGCAATAGACTAAATAAAACTGAGGTATTTAATGAAAATGGGAGTTTTTTGGATGGTGGGGAGAGGGCTCAGGCCGAACGAAACATGTAACAAAAGATTTTGAACTAATATTCGAATATTTTCTTGGCGAATATTCGAATATGTTTTTTCCTTATTCGTCCGACCTCTAGCGTTGAATTCGTCCACCATTGGTCTTCACGCATTAAGTGAAAACACTGACTCGCATGCTTTAGATGTCATTTTAGGTGTCAAGTCTTTCAGTAGTACATTACCTTCCATGAATAATGATTGCAACTATTATTGTGTTTATGGTGTGTAATTTCTGATTAATTTTCATGAATGTTGATTATAAT
>JAHWFP010202772.1:40192-63219 GCA_023313725.1 Lithobius niger
CAACACCACCTCCTCACGGCGACTGCGGCGACACGCCGAGTGCCATTCCTCAACAGTGCCTTTAATAGCTCGTAATTTATTGCCGTCCTGTCCATCCCACGAGGCTTGCCAAAAAGCATGTAACCTGTGTAACCTGTGTAGCTTGTGCTTGGGTCTGTCTGTAAATTAAGCCTTACGTTGAATGGTAGTAGAAGTTGTACGGCAGATGAGCACAGATGCAAAGTGGATTGTGGTTCATTTCACAGACAAATCCCTTCACAGACACTTATTTCACAGACACGAACCTTCCACAAACACTCATTTCACAGACACACATTTCACAGACGCTCGTTTCACAGGCATGATCATTTCACAGACACCATCATTTCACACCTATAAATATTTTTTGGCCGCAAAAAATTGTTCGTTATGATTCAATGGGGAAGAGGGGGATGGAAGCAAATTAGGGAAGCATGGGTATGTCAAGACCTCTTAAGGGGCGAAGTCATAGGGGTTCTGCTTGCCTACAGCCTACATGCCAGCACCATTCATTTTCAGAAAGGAGATTTTTTGAGAATGGCTGCAATATTTATTTTTCATTTTTTATACCTAGTTTGTGTATATTTGTTGATTTTACAGTTTTTAAACCTTAACATTTCTAGAATTATCGTAGATCACTACAGTTTCTGACAAATATTGAGCAAACTTGCAAATGGTTTTCTTTGAGTAGCGCAAAAGGCCTTTTAACAAAAGTTTTAAAAATCACAATATTACATGTCTGTGAAATAAATGTCTGTGTAACGATCGAGTCTGTGAAATGAGTGTCTGTGAAATGAGCGTGTCTGTGAAATGAGCGTGTCTGTAAAATGAGTGTCTGTGAAATGAGTGTCTGTGAAATGATCGGCTCCCGCAAAGAGGTCCAAAGTCTATTATAGTGTATGTTGAAGCTGTGTGAATTTCCTCAGGTGTGCTCAATTTCCAGTGGCGTAGTACTATCTAGTGGTTTCTTGATGCCACACTACAGTAGGCCCCTCTGACGCCTGTGAGTACGCATGTGTTTTTCTAATCCCAATTTGCTTTCGGAACAATGACCACATTCGGGACACTTGAAACGTTCGGTGTGAATGTTAAGGTGGTTCAACAAGGACTTGCGGGACACAAATAACCTGGGACAATGGCTGCAAGCATGTTCTCTAGGAACGGTTTGATTAATCAGGATTGGTGAGTAACTGTAGGCTTCGTCATGCTCAATTTCCCAACCTAAAAACAGCCAAAAATAACAACAAATTAGAAAAAAATGCATAAATAACATCAAGAATCAATAGTGTTGAGGAGAATTTGTGACGAGACCCCTTCTGAAATGTCTTAGATTCATTCCTATTAGTTCCATCTAAGTTTATAGAGGGCGCCATGAGTTTTAAATGAGAATTTCTGCTCAAGTTTTCAGCCTAAAATTAAACAAACTAAACTTAACTAGCTTGTATTAAATTATTATTCAGTTTAGCTAAGTTTTAATTTAGTTTACTTTAGATTTGGGCTGAAAAATGAGCAAAAATTATCAGATGGAACGCGTGGCGCCCTGTGAAAACTCGGATGGAACTAACAGGAATGAATGTAACACGTTTCAACACGGACGTTTTAGAGTTACAAATTTTCCTCCCCAACCCTATAAATTCTTGATAACATTAAGGCAATAATAAACAAATTCCTTTTTTAAAGATTTAAGATTTACTACACCAGTAAAGGTGGTGTGGGAGTGATCTAGTGATGAACTGGTTCACCGGTTCGAATCCGGGTCACGTCACTTGAATGAAACCTAAGTGCATAAAACTGCGTACTGTACTTCGTTATTCTAGTGTATGATCTTCGCTGGTGGCTATTTCCCATTTTCGTGTATATTATTTACAGCAATTTAAGTCCATATATTCGTCTGAAAGAACGTAGCAGTAAGTTACTTGGCTTAACCAGAAATGCAACTTTTTTTTAAAAATTTGGTTCATAAAGCCACTGTCATTTTCAAAAACAAAAACGAGAATCAAACACATTGAAAAGGGGAATACGTTTCAACATCCGAAAGTACGACAAGTTTGTTTGTTTTACCAGAAGTTTATAAATGCCCACATGTCTATAGGACAGAAATGGTGTTGTGAAGTACTATTCATAAAATACACTGGAGCCAAAAGCACATGCGACAAGAATAAACACTAATATTTCGATACCAAGGTGTTTACATGCGTAATCTTCATAAGAGTAAAAATAGCAATAAAACACCTTACATTTCGTCTGACAGGCCACTCTGGAGCAGTTACACCACTGCCTTCCTTCGCAATGTTTGTCACTTGCCACAATGTATCTGCTTTGGAGCGGCCTGTTAGACATAATGTAAGGTGTGTTATTGTTATTTTTACTCTGATGAAGATACCGTGTGTACACACCTCGGTATCGAAATATTAGTGTTTTATTCTGGTTGCATGTACGTTTGGCTCCAGTGTCTTTTATGTCTATAGGCCTTGGCAGTATCAATGTTGCAACTCTTCTTGCATGTTCTACTACCAGTCACAAGGTCAACTGAGTTAGAAGCTGCCGGTTTCGTTTTCCACCTCCAGACCAGCTCACTCAACATGGCCAGAATCCTATTTCATTCAGGCGACGCTAGTAGGGGTTGGCTGCCAAGCCCATGTGAGAACTATCCTGGAAACGGAAGGCAAAACACTCAGTTTCTGTACCATTTGGCCTTGGTTTGAAGTATCAAAACTTATATTTGTACCAATCACAGAACGTGTGATATTTTCTTCAAACATTTATCAGGTAAAAATCTAAACAGCATAATTTTTAACATCCGTTTTCCACAAAACTATTCGTTCAATTCACCTCTTTCGATCCTTGCTTATAATTATCTGTTTTCTTCCTGTTTTATTACATATTTTATTACATTTTTTTCTTGTTCTTTTACTTGTTTATTATAGTTTTATTACCTGTTATTACTTGTTTTCTTTCTACGTACCTGCTGATACATTAATACGTATTTACTGTGATGTAGCACTGTTAAGCAACACTGATAAAATTCCTTCAAATTATAGAAGAAAAAGAATACGAAAGGGACATGACAATCCAATGGATTAGCACGAGTCATTCGCAGTTAAAAAGGTGACAGTTTAATGGAAGCTTCAATGTCTTTAAAAGTGCCAATTAGTTTTTAGTATTTGTCTTATGGACCATGCAGACTCCCGTCTTCGACTAAATAGGTTAAAAGCAGGCAGTCTGAGCTACTTCACCATCTTCAATTAGAATTCCACTAATTATTTGTTTATTTAATGTAAAGAACTCACTTCAAGAAGGAGCTCATTTTCCTGATAACTTTAGCACAGACAACAACCAATGAAAGGTTCATTCAAGTTGTCACTACCTCGGATTTTTTCGTTCTGTTTTTGTGCGAGTTATTTTTTCGTCTACAAAATCAATGCAACACCTTAGTCTAATTCATACCTATAAAGTTTTATTTACTTTACTCGATGGCTTAAATACTTTTTGTAAATAAACATGAATCAAGTAGACCGTCGAAAAAAGTTTGCAATCAAATGGGAACCGTACATGACGAATGTTTACGCAAAATACGTTATACTACAAAGAATAAACAGAAATGTACTATAAAAATATTGCTCGGTAAAAATGACTTACGTGCGTCACACTAAGCGTATTCACCCTTTCCCTCCTTGCGTGTTGTATACAAGTGATATACACCCTTACGTGTAACACCAAGTTCCAAGTTCCAAGTGATATACGTGTAGTGTGGCATCACATAACCACCAAGCAATATTTTTATAGTACATTTCTTTTTCTTCTTTGTAGTACAAAGCATTTTGCGCAAGAGATTCATCATGTAGGTCCCCCATTTGATTGAAAACTAGACTGACGTGAAATAATTATTTTTTGCCAAGCAATATTTTTATGGTACATTTCTTTTTATTCTTTGCAGTATAAATCAGTTTGCATAAAAGATTAATCCAAATATCATGTGTTCCCAATAACGTTTTTCAGTTCAGAAAACAGTCTACGAAAATCTATATAATCAACAATTTTTTCTTCATCGTTAACGGGAAGGGGGAAGTCAACATTTTTTACTTCATTTTCAGGTTGCAGGTGATTGCAAAAGTTGTGATACAGTGTGACAGGATAGGGAGTTGGGAGCGGGTTTGAAAAGCCAAAATTTGCCTGATCTCATCTGTGCACCGTTTGTTGTTATTTGTGGCTTCATGCCCAGGCTGAGTGAACATCAACTTTGGTGCACCTCGTTATTTTTGAGTTGATTATAGTAAAAGTAATTGTTGCTGTTACTAAGACTACATACAATAAAAAAAAATCCTCTTGTGTGGAAAGTCTAATTACTTTTAATAAAACAACCCGTTCGATCCGCTTTATCATTTATGTAGTTTGCACCAACTTATTTCGTTGTATGTCGACTTATTAAGTTCAGTTAGTTGAGTGGTGAAATAGTGTTTCGTGGGGAGATTTCATTCTCTGTTGGCTGAGTGAAGGACTTTAGAATTTCTTCGTCTCATAAATGAGTTCACTAACATAAAACATGAATATCGTAAAAATTGTATGTTGGTGATATTATCACAAGCAACTAGAATAGCAAATCAGAATTTCATAAAGTAGACTTAATACACACTCGTCCCGGATTCAATTTGTTAGGAACTTTTTTGTTATATTTCTGAAAATGTTTTATCATAAATATTACCCGATAGTGTCTTTTCTGTTTATTACTCAGACTTTAAATACGGAGAATAACACTAGAGCAATGGCTACAGACTTTCAAAGTTGATGGTATAAGGAATAATTAGACATCATTAACTGTGCAAACATTAATTGTTTTTGATAACAAATAATCGACGATCGTTGGTTCAACACTTTTTTTGGCTGTTGCTTAAATATATGCTTTTATTAAAACTTAATAAACGACAGCATAGACATTTAACAACGACTCATTAACAAATCAAACAAGCAACCGTGTAATTCTTGAAGCAATATTACTGAGCAGTAGACATAAGAGGAGGCACATTACTTCAGTAGCCTACACACCAGTTTAAAGTGAAGTTATTCTGACTGCTTTCAGGGCTAAGTGGTTATAATACTGTTAATCCTCTATTCCTAGCTCGGGCTATAGTTAAATATCAAGCCATTTCGATCCTGCTACAATTAGAGACTGACTGCTATAAAATTTAGAAAAGGAAATTTATGGCATCAATACATGTACAACATGTGTCTGACATTAAAAACGATAAATAATATCACATGAATGCTTTTACCATTACTCTTTAATTTGGATTCGGTATCTGTTTTTGTAACGGACGTGCTCTTTGATAGAATTTTTTTTCAAAATCAAGCTGTTTTGACCCAACTACAACTAGAGACCTGGCTATAACTAGAGACCTGGCTATAACTAGAGACCTGGCTATAACTAGAGACCTGGCTACAACTAGAGACCTGGCTACAACTAGAGACCTGGCTATAACTAGAGACCTGGCTACAACTAGAGACCTGGCTACAACTAGAGACCTGGCTATAACTAGAGACCGGCTACTACTAACTCATGATTGGGGGAACACCCGGCTACAATTAGAGCCCGGCTACAATTGAGGATCCGGCCGCAATTAGAGGATTTGCAGTATCCTTGCCACAGGTAACATCGTGTAGTGGAGGGGTCTCCAAACTTTTCAAATTGAGGGCCACACAGCACAGTTGCGTGAATTTGCGGGCCGAATTCTTCATCGTCTGATCCTAGTGGGTTCAGCAGTGCCTTCCCCCCCACAAAAAAAAGTGTAGTGTGTAGTGACCTTACCCCAATACCAAACTATGGCTATGTTGTGTTTTTGTAAATTAAGATAAGTGTTTTCCCACCCCACCCCCCTTTCCAAAGTTACAGTTACTCTTCACTAAAGCCCCATTCCCCAGGCACCACTGTTGGAAACTGGGCTTACTACTCACTTAGGAATTTATCGATGTTTTAATTTAACATTCGAAACTCCAATGCGAAATAGTGCATGCAGATACTCATTAACCATTCCTAAACGAATTCGAGCTTTCTAGTTCCGAAAAAGTAACCTTCGCTTCACTCAGGGAAAAGGCAAATATACCTTCAAAAGGATAAACAATTGAAAAATCACATTTAATGAAAATAAAGCACGGGCCGGACAAAAATGCATCGCAGGCAGCATCTGGCCCCCAAGCCGTAATTTGTAGACCCTTACGCAACAAAGGATTGTAAGTTTCGATCATGAACATATTGACAGTAAGTTCATGACACACTGAATGAGTTTAGCTACGCTAATTTGTTGTATATTTATTTATGAAAACATAATAATATGAGGGTGGTAATAAAATAATTACTGGAAGAATTGTTTGTTTGACAACACATTTTAATTATTAAAACTGTTTACTCAATAAACCGTTAGTCGATTTTTTACACTAATACCCAGAGAAGTAACATTTTGCTCACCATCCTGTCCGTGTGCATAAAAATCCAGCTCAACGCTATGCTCCACAGGAACAAAACAACATTTGTAGTCAATTAAATCTATTTTTGGCTAAAATAAAAACAAGAATCTTCAGTCTAAAAGAGGTACAATTAACTTAATATCCATGTAGTTACTTAATAATTTGAAAACATAATTTAAATTTTTATACGATTATTAATTAAACATATACTTTTTCAATATTTCATAAGTATAAACAAGTCAGCTAACTGCAAATAAAAATTATAGAGTACTTATGAGTGATCTGGTTTACGAAAACATTTCGAAAATTGTTGTAATTAACAGAAGGTTAAAACAAAATATCAGCTTTTAAGGAATGTTGCTCCGACTTAGGTTTAATTTTTTTTATTGCAATTAGCTACTTTGTTAAAACTCGCTTAAAAATTGAAAAAGGAATCAAATAAAAATAAAAAAATACGTTTTGAAAAGAAGAACCTTTCATTCCCACATGCAGGCATTATAAACCCTTGAATTTTCGATGTAGATGGTTTGTATGGATAAAATTACGCGCCTTCATCAGAAGCACAATAAAAATCATAAAATACGGCTAGTCAAGGAAATAGTCTGGTAGTCATCTTGCATACAAGACATACTGATTCAATTTTATGCTCAAGATGGCCGCGGTAATATCCCCTTGACCAGCCACCTTTGGTGGTTTTTTGTTCGTTCATCTGATAAGGAGCATATTTTTGTCCTCAAAAATTATTTGTGTCGAAAATTCAAGGTTTCATAACAGCTTGTCTGTGGGAGTAAAAATTGTTAACCGTTCATCTACAGGTATGAAAGTGTACGGCTATTCTAGAACTTATAAGATTATACTAAAAACATCTCATAACAAGGTAGCTAATTTTAAAAGTGTATTTGATAATTAAAAGGTTATGCACTACATAAGAAACTAGGATAGCAAAAACATCATTTAAACTTCAAAATTTCAATAAAGTGCTTATATAAGTTATAACATATCTACAAAAATATGCAAGAGTAACGTAATTAAAAATTCCAACACGACCTGTTTTACATAAAAACTTAATGGAACGGCGTGCAAATGAATGACGCATTTTCAGAAAACAGGGTTGAATGCTACGAAAATTGTGGCTAACTTTATAGAACTAAACAAACAACAATTTTTACGAGCATTAAAGGGTAATTCATGGTATTTCCACTAGCGTAATACAGTAATATGTATTTTTCAACACTTTTAAATATTTTAAACCTTTTTAATTTGTGTTGCACAAAGACCAACTTAAGAATATACAAATCCCACAACAAGCATTCAAAACTGGGATTAAGTTTTTTTTTTTTTTTTTTACAAAGAAGATAAACAGTTCGCACTCACACATCACAAATTCAGTGAAAATGAACTGTCCACACGCCGTTAGAGTATATATATGGGAGCATATAAGGGAAATCCAGCATGTTGTGTGACATCTTGAAGCCGCACTTCACTCACATCATGTGTAAGGGGGGGGGGGGGGGGAAATTGAGGCTTATGGCGCGTCGACAACTTGGTCATTAGCGCCAACCTCAGTCACAGTGCAGTGGTCCGGGTTGCCACTGCACCACACATTACAGAGATGTTATTCAAACCCCTAATCTAAATCTTGTCATACATCTGTACCTCCTGCAAAAATTGAAAAACACCGGACAGGAGGACAGACTTATCGCCCAACTGACGCGCAACTGACTGTGTAAGGAGTAACCCAACTTTTTACTGTTGTTGCATTCGAAAAAAAGGCCAGTTTCTGTTCCACTATACAAGGCAGCTAAAAATTAATTAAGTCGTTCTCAGGACACGATTGGGCCGTTGTTTTTTTTTTTTTTTTTTTACCTTTTATTCATGATTTTGCAGATGAGGGCGATGGCTTTATTTTTTACCTAACAAAACGAAATCAGTAGCTTACATTTGTTGTGGAGTACAATATCTACGTTTTAATGCCAGGATCAGCGTGCAAAAGTTGCTCATTTGATCAAAGTCATTCTTTAGACCCAAGATTTTAGTTGTGACATGCCTCTGAATGACCCTTAGATTCGTTTCGAGGCGATCATGTGAATGGAACAAAAAGCTGATGTGGTCACTGGCTCCAGGAACTATTTGGAGAAAGTGCTGATGTGAGATCGGAAGTTTTCTTTTTTAGACAATGTCATAAAAAAGGTGACATGCACTAAGAAAAAATCCACGTGTGCACTCCTGAGAACCACGTAATTAACTGTTAGTGGCCTAATGCATTTTGTGTTTTTATATGCCTTTTTTTCAGTGCATTGTTTTTAAATTTACTAAGTTTCCAAGTACAAAACGAAAAGTTGAAAAGCGGTGTGTAAATTATTTTAAGCAGTTAGGAAAAACAAGATTACATCTTTAGCACCATTTCTTGCCACAACATGCTGTTAAAAAACAACTGTCTGTACATAGTTAAATTGTAATCTTTTTTTTTTTTTTACTTTTCCAAAATATCAATCGATCCAAAATGACACAGTGTGAAGAAAGAATTAGAATTTCCATTTTTGCCATCCTCTCACGCCATTGTCAAGCAATTGTCGAAACCTACCGACAATAATTGTTATTGAAACAGTTTTCAATTGTTTTTTCGTATTTTATTTTTATGAGAGCTTAAGGTAACTTGGTAGTGGAGGGGGGGGGGGGGAGGAAATGAATTTTTAATTTTATTAAAAAAAAATAGTTTGAAGTATCTAATTTATAAATTTGAACGGCTAAATTTACTAAAAAAAATTGGTGGTTTTTATAGGCTGATGAGTACCAGTGGTATTGTTATTATATATTTTTAAATACGCATAGCCAAAAATTAGGTTTTTAAAACTTTAGGTACCATTATCTACAAAACTACTGCACAGAAAATCTTGATTTTTTGCAGGACGCTTCCTTAGGTAGTTCTGTACACACACTACAATAATTATGGTTTTCCATGAAACAGTTAAGTGTTTAGAATTTATAATGTATAATAATAGTGTTATTAATTAAACAAACAAATGTGAAATTTTTTTCCTTTAACTATTTGAATGACCTAAATAATTCTAGTCGAATCTCTACACAATGATGTGTTTTAGAACCCTACCAAGTTTCAAAGCTGTAGGTGTAATAGATTTTGTATCATGGTACCTGAAGTTGTGACATTTCCCCCATAGAAATACATGAGACTGCCAAGTTACCCTAAACAGGTTTATTAGTGTAATACACCAATGGAAATCGTCTTATCAGCCCTACAATAAAATTTTACCCTTTTAATTTTGAACACAGCATCTAAGTTATTCCGGCATTACACTCGTATCTGGATGATTCCTTCTCATGTGATTTTTAAAGCTATCAAGAGAGGCAAATATTCTTGGGCAAATGTTGCAGCGAGGCCGGTTTTTACGTTGATTATCGGGCAGATGCTTGGAGATGTGAACATTGAGCAGCGAAGGAGATGCACAGCAGAGGTTGCAGATGTGACATCGGTACTTTCCTGCGTGAATATTCATATGGTTCTTCCTAGACGTAATTGACATAAAGTATTTGCCACAAATTTCACATGGAAACCCGTGGACTGATGTTCGTAGGGGGTAAATAACAGCACCTGCAACGTAATAACGAAAAAATAAATAAATGTAATAACAAAAAATAATAACAAAATGTTTTGTTTCTGGCTTGTGCAGAATGCTTGATAAGAACCCCCTTCATAAATTTCTTAAGCGGCCCTTTCGACTTTGATAGATGCAGTCTTTTGTCGTTAACGGTCTGGTGTTAGTGCTTAATCAGCCTTCTGGTTCCTTCTCATGATTCGTGAGTGGTAAACTGCATATTATTATTATAATTATTATAATTATTATAATTATTATTATTATTACAGACAGCCTCAACGAATTTATAATATAAAATAAACTGTAATATTAATATGAAAAATAATATAATAGTCCTCATCTGACACGGATATTAATTAACATTCTTTACTGTATTTCAAATCTTTACTTTTTAAAGTAAATTAATGTCAATAGAGATGGAATATTAGTTTTTCTTTATCGGTAAAGTGAGTGTAAAAATGTGGTAAGCACATATCACACATTAAAAAGTTCTTTGACGGGACAACTTTGCGTGTTCACTAGTAGTTTCTAGTTAAAGTAGAAATTGAAGAGAAGGTCAACAAGTTTCGGAGAGGCAACAACCAGAAAATGGAGTGAATTCAAACACCGACGATCATCTTCTAAACATGATGTCATACGGTATTTTCAAACCTTTACAATGCTTTATAATACTGAAGCTCGGATTTCAAATATTTGAATTTTTTTAACGATGTAGTTTATTGCCTCACTTCAATAAAACTAGCTTTCCAGTCAAACACGTGGCTAAACTTGTAAAACTGGCTGACACTTTGTGGACTTCTTTTCTTTTATCGTTTCGCTCAGGACTAAAAACATACATGGCCGGTAGTTTTCAAACTAACACCATCCTTCTTGTAAATTATGCAGAGTAGTGCAATTTTCACGGTCAACTAGCTCCTTCATCGAATTGAGTTTCAAAAGTCCTCACATTGAAAGTTAGGCTAGTAACAAAGTAGTTGTGAGAAGAATGAAGAAAAAACAACAATCTAACTTCTTAACAACGACTCCAACCATGTCAAAATGCGCAGCCTCCATATACGACAAAGAAAGCTAGTTATTTTTTGTTTTCACCCATCAGCATGAGAAACAAGGCTTTAGGACACGCTTTCGGCACGTTTGGGGAAAGACGAATTGCTATCTTATTTCACTCATCACTAATTGCTTTAGCATTACTTTGTCTGTGATATTATAACTCTCCCTATATTTAACAATTTGGGACAAAATCGCAAAAAATTACTAATTTTCAACTGAAAAAGCATGCTGCAGGATACATAGGTAGCAATTTTGACTCAATGCATTTTGTGATATCAATTACCAATGTTGACAAATATTTACTGATTATGTAGGCCTATCAGCATTAGATTTGTGGCATCGTTCAGCATCCACCATTGTAAAAGGATTTACACAAACATAACTTTTTAACCGACACTCATTACCAGTCACTACATTTCCTTTTAACTTATTTTATTACCACATTTAAGCATTACAATCAAAAAATATTTCTGAATACATTTCTGGTTTTGTAGTGTAACTTTTTTGTACATTGTATCGTTCTCAGCACTTTCTCCACATGGTAACTACACATAGGTCCAATCGGTCTTATTGAGTCGCTTTTGGTCACGAGAATGGAGTGTTTGTTGATGCTCTGTTAATTCTTGTTTTGACTGAAATATTCGTTTGCAAAGTGAACAAACGAAATAATTCTGTCGTTCTTCAAATGGAAGGTGTTGGAGAGCATGGTTTTCCAAATTCCTGGAAGAATTGAGGCATTTCCCGCAAATTTGGCATTGGTATCGACCACGGTGAATGTAAACGTGTTTGGCCAGACTCTTTGATGACGTAAACATTTTCCCACATTCCAGGCACACGTGGTTGCGCTCTGGAACAAACAAGAACACATTATGTGAGAACAGTGTAATGAAAATAACTTTTCTTGTTCTGAAATAATTTTAACTAACCGCTTAAATCAAAAAGGAATAGTACTAAAAAAGAAAACAGATTGAAGAATAGGAATATACCAATGCATGTAATTTAGTTGTGAAGATCACAATTTATCGGCCAAGCAGAATATGCTATAGGCTGATACATATGTTTATTTTCTATATTCGGTAATCAAGGTAACTGTATTTCCATGTTCGGGAGTAACCGTTAATGGTGGCCCAACTGCGTTCCTTACTACAATTCAACTTGTTGGTGCATCGTGGTGCTTCTGTCCTCTGTTATGAAATGCTCAGTTGGGTTATGGGTAGAACAGATGATTTTTACACTCAAATTAAGGTTAAGTGAGCTTTTTATTCCTTGCTGTTAGTTAATCTAATTCCAGACTTATTATATTTCTTAAGGGTTCTTCTGAAATGTTTATGCTTAAGTTTTGTTTGCGTAACTTACTTAAGAGCTTATACATAGAATTATTTTTTCTATTGTTACATCAGTTTACTGACATATTTAAAGATCATTTTGTTAAATGACTGACATAAAATTGAGTAACTTTAACACTCACGTCAATTATCCTTTACTATTAATTAGTAGCATTTCATAAAGCTAATCCTGTTGTTTATTAAAAATTGTACGTCTTTAAATAACTACAATAAGTTTTTAATAATTTAAAAGCATTGCTATTCAAATCCAGAATTTTATGGAATTTTTTTCTTTGAAGATCATCTCAAGGTTACTGGTATGGTAAAGCCCTCTTGTTAAGTTACCTAGACTAGTATATTTGACATTTACAATCTTACTGCTATTACTATTTAATCATTATCTTGAAAACAAATTAAACATGGTGTGAAAACGTTTTGAGTCATTTAACTGAAACTGACTCTTGGTCTATGAAGCCTACATAGCTAGGTTAAAGATATTACAGCAGCTAAGAAGGTTCAAACACTATTGTCAAGTGTTGGTAAGAAGTCATACTAATTAATTAATAGTCCGTATTCCCCTGATGACCCTTCTAGTAAAACTTTAGATGAGTTAATTAAACTAGTTAAAGATAAGCTCGATCCAGCTCCCAGTAAACTTGCTAAGATTTTTTTGCCTCAGAAGGGTGATCTGGTGATTCTGTGGCCAGCTACATAAGTGAACTTAAACAATTATTTCGCCATTGTACGTTTGAAATGCTTCTTCATGAAGCGTTACGAGATAGAAAGATAGCTGGGATTTCTTAAGAATAGACACAGAAGTAGTTGTTAGGAAAAGATGACGAAAAGATTTGGCGAAGCATGTAAATTCGCTTTGGTGGCTATTAAGAATGTTTTAGGCTTAAAAGCTAGTACTTCTGGCAATAGTAACAAAGTTAAAACAGCAGCTAGGAGTTCTAAAAAGAACACTGTAATGCCATTGTTGCGACTTGCACAGACATATGTACCCTAGTTGCAAGTTTAGGGATTATACCTGTGATTCCTGTGCAATTTGAGGATATTTACGCAGCATCTGTGAACCTACAGCTTCTGGCAATCTAAAGAAGCAACTGGAGTCACGGAAAAGTTTAACTCAGGCCAACATAAGGGAAGCAACTGCAAATTCGGTAAATGCACCCATAATGTTGGAGGCAATCCCGAAGGTGTTAAGTCTGTTTTAGAGGATTCAGATTCATATACACTATAGCTATGAATCTAATACACCTTGGACACCTTGGACATCTAGAACACCTTGTTCCTTGAATGGTGTCAAACTTCCCTAAACGACCATTATCCCACAGTTCTGGGTTCGAAAATCCTTTAGCTCTCATAAGCTTAACTCAACAACCATTGCTTTACGGTCGCGGTTGGGCAAACTTTTAAGGCCGTTAAGTGTAGTTAGCTTTGAGGAAGAATGATAATTTTGTGGCAGAGTCAGCCAATAAGAATGATTTAAGGTCTTAAAGCTAGTACTTCTGGCGAGCATGACTGGTTCTGAGAAATGGTTAAATCTCGAACTGAGAATCTGAGTGCTATTGTTGCCCAGGTGATTAGGTAGCTGTATTTAGATTGAGTTGGATTAGTAAATTTCGAGTCAGCCCACGATCAATTTTATGAAACAAATGTTCAATTATCGCATTAGACTTTTTCCACTCAAAACACTAAAAAAAAAAAAGGAGGGTGAGGCACTGGCAACCAGTCCAGTTTCGAAATCTGTTTGCTTTTCCAATCCTTGGAGGAATCCTTCAAGGAGGCCTTTAAAGAGAACTTCAAGAAACTTTCAAGGGTCTTTAAAGAATACGAATTTAAACTGGGGAACGGGTTGAGCGCAGTATCAACCAAAACGTTTTTCTTCCTTTACCAATGCTAGTTGGAGGTCTGAGCGTAGGCCCTCCGACAGTGTTGACTGGAGAGCAGACTGTAAGTTCTGTAGTAGAAATTTTGTTTTTAATTATTTCGAGAATTTCCGGACTGAAGAAAAGTTGAGCTCAAGGTTAAGTTCCAATTCTGAATGACTTGGTCTTGATACAAATATTTAACTCTCATTAGCTCTATAAGTTAAAAATTTATATTGTTCTAATAACAGTTTAAAGTATTGACCTATTGTAAGCGATAGCTATGTTACGCTTAATAGAGTAAAAATATTCCCCCAAATATGAAACGTTCTGCCTAGTAGTGGGAATTGCAATAATTTTTAATCATAGTTGATGCGTATTTGAAATACCCATTCTATTATGCTATTATGAAGATTATTTCATATAAACTCATTTCTAAGTTCCAAGAATTGTATGTCATGCATGGTTATAGTAAGTTATTAGTGTCCGATAACAGCCCAAAACTTACTTCTGTTGATTTTGAAACCTACCTAAAAACTGTGACATTAGGCACGTCACATCAGCTCCTTTTTTCCAGCCTCAAATGGGTCGGCTGAATGGCTTATATACTTTAAACAGGTTTACAAATGTAAAACAGCGTCTGGTAAAACATACGAAATAGCCCAGCATAAGTATTTACTGGTAACTTGAACTAACCGCCATACAGTAACAAACCAGTTCCCTGCTAAGTTACTTCTCAACCAAGAATTCTGAACTGCGATTGATTTAATAGTTCCAGATAGTAGAAGTCGAATTAAAGAGAAGCCAAGAATGCAGCAAGAGCCCTCACTAATGCATAATTCCACTTGTTTCCAAGTTGGAGCTACATTGTTTTCTGGCGACGTTCATTTATTTTGAGGCAATGGATATTAAGCTATCACTCCACATCAGAAGGGTGCCCTCCCGATACATCTGTTCGATCCCTAAGAGCCATGTTTCCCTTCAATTTCCGAACACTCGAGAATATGTATCACCCAACTCAACGCCATCAGAAAAACCTTTGTCGCCACCTGAGAGCGTGAGCCAATTTAGCACGTTCACACATGAAACTAACCCAACTGAACATAACTCTAGTGTGTCGTTAGAGTCGCCTATACTGGAAAAATATACGTTATGCCCAGTAGGGGCTAGCAGTTTTCATGCTAAGCTGTGCAGTAGAAGTGTTGCTGATGAGGGGCAACTTACACGGCGTTCTAAGACAGAAATGAATAAACCCATGCATTTTAACCTGTAACCAAGTGCTAGATGAAGTAATAGTTATTTACATCGTTTGCAACCATGCCGAGGAGGTTGGGCGATTTATACCTCACCACGTGAGGTGAAGCCGAGGAGGTCTATTTATTATTGGCATTCGAGGAGGAGGTGTAAAGATCATAACCTTCGAGGCATTGTTGCAAACTATGTAAATAAGTAATAAGTAATAAGTAATAAGTAATAAGTAATAAGTAATTAGTAATAGTAAGTAATAAGTAAGTAATAAGTAATAGTGGGCCTTAGGGCTTCGGGCAGATGACCAGGAGTGGTTAACGCTCGTTAAACCCTTTAACCCTTTTAATAAGTAATTTATACCCATACTTGATTGTTACCAGCACTTGCTGGGTCATTGTTGCAGTTTGGTGGTTGTTCGTTCGAACAGGTTGGTTGGTTCGGCAATCACGTCTGACGGTTTGGGTTAGTGCTTTATTTACTTCTGATTCCGAAGACGAATTTGTTATACTACAGAAAATTACGTTTCACAACAGTCAGGAGGCATCATACAGTCTTCGGCTTTCGGATTCTAGCAAATGTGTTACTGTTGGTGACTTAGACTATTATTTTAATTAAGATATTTTTTGTTTCTGGTGTGTTGGGGAGTTACGGATGAGTTTGTTTGAATTTTCAGTAATTATACAGTTTAACCGACCCACGTAAAATCAGTGAATTATTTTACTAACCGACCCAGATCTTCATCCTTTTCGCACATCGCATTAAAAAACCAGCGGAAATGTGTTTTCAGTTGTAAAAAAAAAAAACATTGAAAACACGTAAAACGACAGTTCCGGTCGTGTTAAAGCACCAGCCGTCTTGCAAGAGACAGAGTACCAGGAAAACCCGATTTTCATTGCAATGAAAGGTAACGGAAATTATTTTTCTTCCCCACTTCTTTCCAAGTTACGTGCCTCACTCGCGCTGCTGCGCTCATTGCGGCTAAACACATAACATCAGACACTGTAACCAAAAATTTGTCCACCTAAACTGAAAAAGCCAATTTTTTTTTTGTTTTCGTTTGTTGGGGAGTTACAGGGGAGTTTGTTTACATTTTCGGTAATTATACAGTTTAACCAAACCACGAAAAATCACTCAGTTCTTTTACTAACCGACACAGATTTTCATCCTCTTCCCACATCACACTAAAAAAACGGGAGAAATGTAAGGTGTAAAAAAAACATTGAATACTCGTAACATGACAGTTCTAGCCGTGTTAAAGGGCCGGCCCTCTTGCAGGAGACAGAGTAGAAGGAAAACCTGGTTTGCATTGCAATGAAAGGAAACACAAATTATTTTTTTCTCCATTTCTTTCCAAATTAAGTGCCTCGCTCGTGCTGCCGCTCACTGTGGCTAAACGCCAGAAACGCGTGGAACGCAGCATAGTTCGGAACCTTATTAGCGTTTTCTCAAAATCACCTATTTGTGGTACTCTGTATCCCGGAACATGGCCGCTGCTTTAACACGGCCGGACCCACCGTTTTACGTGGTTGAAAAACACGTTTGGAGAACTAAAAAACGTGTTTAGAGAACTACCCCTCCCCATTTATTTTAACGTGAAATGAGAAGAAGATGTAGATCTGCGTCGGCAAGTACAGTTTATTAAATTAAACTGCAGAATAACTGAATTTTCTATGTTGTTGAGTTACGTCTCTTTTTTTTTCTGAAAATTTGTTTGATTTTGGTGTGTTGTTTTGCCTTGGGTTCCGATGCAACTTTGTTGAATTATGTTTTTTTTTAACAGTCAAGTGAAGGTTTTTCTTTGGTTGAAGAGAACGAACTAGTTACCTATAGAGATTCTAGGATATCCCCAAAATACTATCAAACCCACCCAGTGGGCTATGAATATTTATGCTTCTTGGGCTGGGGGAGGGAGGGCATTGTTGTAAGTGTACGTCAACTAGTTAACCTACACTTATAACAATGCTATTATCATTGTTGTAAGCGTAAGATAACTAGTTAACCTCCACTTACAACAGTGCCCCAGCAGCATAGGTAGGTTGGCGAATTTATTTCTCCGTTTGTAACAATCAAGTATGGGTATAATTATCTTTATACCCATACTTGATTGTTACAAAAGTTGGTATAAATTCACTACCGCTAGCAACGCTTCGGGGGCATTGTTGTAAGTGGAGGTTAACCTACACTTAAACAATCCCCCCATAGCCCAAGAAGCATAAATATTCATGGCCCATTGGGTGGCCTTGACGTTATTTTGGGAATATCCTAGAATCTTTATATCGAAGGCAACTACTTTGTTGTGTTCAACCAAAGAAAAAAACGTTCACTTGACTCTTTCACAGGGATCAAAGGGTTTAAGCGAGTGTTAACCGCACCCGGCCATCTGCCCGACGAAGCCCTAAGGCCCTAGGTCTGCAACACCCGGAATGGATTTGACTCTTTAAAAAAAAAATTCAACAAACCTGCACCGGAACCAAGGCAACAATTAACCAGAACACACCAACATGAAAGAAATCTTAAAAAAAAATTAGACAAAAATAGCATTAACTCACCAATACACCAAAAACAAACAAAAAATCTAAAATCATAAAAAATATATGATGTGAATGTGTGCGTGTGTGTGTGTGTGCGTGCGTGTACCCCTACTCCTCTTGAACAAACATAAATTAATTGCATTGTTAATGTTGCAAACGTTTTGCCAAGCTAAGTACAGGTGAGCATCCTCTACAGAAGGACTCTGAACAGCTTTAAAAATAGACTTTAAAAACTGCAAACGTAAGAAAAAATATATTTTCTACTACTTTTGTACACTCGAAGAGTCAGTTTTGAGTCACAAGCAAATTCTTTTATTTTTGTATTAAGGCACAAATGTACAAATCTAATTTAAATAACCTACATTGCAATATAGGTAAAAGAATCCGTTCTAAACAAAGCTCTTGAGTATTGCAAAGGAAAACAAGCAGTGAAAATAGGCAGAATCACAAACATTTATTTTTATTTCGAATATATTGGCTGGCCGCGAATCAAAGGCACGAGCAAATCTCCTGATTTGTTCAAACGCACTTAATCACTAAAAGTCATTCATTATATCTTCTGCATGCAAACCTAGCCAGTCTAAATATTAACTTGCCTTAGGCTGGTTTCACACAGAGGGCGTGGGCCATAGCCTCATTTAAGTGCACATGTGGAAACTAGCAACTTTGGCATTTACATAATCTCCTAAACCAAAGTTCTGCTCACATATTAGAGCGTTTGCCCACACTAAGAAGTTAAGGGCAGATGCCTCCTCACCCGCGTTGTGTGATACTGTGTAGTCTGTTCATTGTTCAAAACTTATACAAAACACGTTAGTGCGTGTTTGGGCCTGCAGCAAAGTTTTGGAATCAACAGGTGCTTTTCAGGCCATTACACAACCCTTAATTAAGAGTTCCTGAAGGTCCACACTTATGTGAAGGTGCAGCCGGCACCTGCGCAGTGTGAAAATACCCTTAATGGTGGGGATCGAATTTACAACTTATATATTAGAATACAATTAAAAAAGCCACTGCACAAAAAGAGGATTGGTTTGGTAAAGGCAATATTCACTTGATCGTCATATGGTCTTGATCTTCATACTTGAACCACCACTTTTCTAATTGAGAGGAATGTATTGCAGGTGTTTTAGTCTTACGTAATGACTGGGTATAAAGCAATGATATTATTACATACTAGAAAAACATAACCAGTATACAGTTTGTCGGAGCACTACCATTGGTCAGGCCATTGGTTTCAGAACTATTTAGTCGATGATTGCGTCCCCTTGTAAGTCCATGATAATGAAACATGATTACTGCAAGAAATTAGTTCTTTCTAGTGAGAAATGGGCACAGGGATAATTGAAAATGAAGCTGAATTGTCAATGAAACACTTAGAACAACAGTTATGTAATTCCGTTGAAATATAAGGAGGTAAAAGTGTTTTAGTGTTCGCCCTGTATAAATTTCGTTTTGTTTTATGTCTTTCTTCATGTAATGGAGCCAAAAAACACAAAAATAAACTCGTATGATAAAAACAACTAATATCTTTATTACACTACAAAGTCAGTAAAAGAACGTAATCTGTAAACAGAATTGCCAGGGACATTATTCCGAAATAAACTTGCAAAAATAATAAAAACTGCGAATCAGTTAAAAGAATAGTCTATTGTTTCGTAGTTAATAAACAACAATCAAATAAGTAAATCCAACTCTAACGAATAACAACACTATCAACTTAACAAAAACTATTCCACATTTAGAAAAAAAAACATTACAGCTCATATCCCCATGGAACTGAGAGCTGTGAAGGCAAACAATGAAAACGAATTAGAGTTCAATTTAGTGAAAGTTATCATAAACTTATCCAATTGTAGAGAATAAGGATTGTTTTTATTTCTTAGTAATATCAGAAAGCGAAAACAATTTATGTTTTAATTGGACCATGTCTGCGTGGGGGTATTTTAGTAGTGAGTACACAGGTATTTTGCTATTTGGGATTTGTTTTGTTTGAGTTTGTGGGTTACGTTTAATTCTGTTGCGTGTGAGTGGCTATTAGTGTATTACGTTTGTGCATTTGTAAAGTGTGAAACATGCAGGGTCTACCTTTTTTTGGGAGGGGGAATTGAGGCTTAATGGCGCGTCGACAACTTGGTCATTAGCGCCAACCGCCAACCGCCAACTTGGTCAACAGCTAGGTCAATAGTGCCAATCTCAGTTAAGAGTGTTTGTCATGTGTAATTCCAGGAAACGAAGATTGTGTTTATTACTTGGTAGTATGGGAAATTGAATGCAATTTGTGTTTGCGCAGGGCCATGTCTGTGAATATGTATGTATGCATATGTTTAATTTGCATATTGTACACGTGTTTTATTATTTTGTAGATTTGTTTTGGTTTGTTCTCTAGCATAGGAGTTCAAATTATAGTTCGTTTCGTTTAAGTGAACTCAAATCCGTTTTTTTTTTATTTGTAGAACTTCACGGCTCTAAGTTCCGTGGGATACGAGCTCTAATGATTTTTTTCTTTGTGTTGATCAAGTGCCAAATCTGGACAATACAACGGGTGCTTTTTTATAGATCTTCGTGTGCAGTTTCATTTCACTACGTGTTGAACAGTTTTATTTATATAAGGTACATTTATAGTAATAAATAATAATACCACCACACTAAAAATGCGTTATCCATACACGAAATACTTTGTGTTGCTAATTTTATTGATTTCGAATCGCAGACACGAAGAATGATTTAAATACGAATTTTAAGTAAGTTAAGCATGCCATACGCTAAAAATACACTAAGTCACTTATTGTCACTGAGTAACGTTCTTCTCAACGCCGTGTATTTGCTTTTTATGTCTGTCAAGACAATTACGTAAAGCAAATGTTAGTCCACAAATATTACAAGGCCACACAGGTCTCTTGGTTCTTGGGATGTGAGTCAAACTATGCTCTTCCAGTTTTGTGGTACTTGTGCAACATTTGCCACAAGCAGAACACTTGTAACGTTCTAAATGCAGATTATAGTGGATACGCAGGTTGTTTTGACTTGTAAAGCGCTGGTAGCAAACATTGCAAACAAACCCAGCAAAATCCTCTGAAAAAGGAGAAAAAAAGAGAATATTGTCAACAAAAACAATCAGCAAGATTACTTGATCCCTCTGTAGAGCTTGATCATTTTACATGTAGTGAGACTGAACTCACTTATTTATAGCAACAAAAGCAAAACTACATACTCGCAGTACAGAGGATTGATGACAATTACTTGAACAGTATTCAGAATGTGTTGTTAAAGCATAGCATTGATTTAATAGCACGAGCTGTAACAAACCTTCTCGTATTAGTAATTTGAGCTGTATTCGAAGATAAGAACTAAATTTTCTGACAGATAAGTTCTTATGACCAACTAGAATCTTAACACACACAAAGTTTTGAATGAATACATTCAACTAGTATATATATATATATATATTTTTTTTTTATGGTTACAATATGTGGCTGTTTTCGACTATTTTTTCTTCTGATTTTTAAGCATGTCATTTCTTGATTGATAGGTGAATACTACAGTTGATTCTTCTTTAAGCAATAGTCTGAAATAAGTAAGCCAGTAAACAAAAAAAAAAGATGTTTCAAACTTTATGGCTACAATTTCTTCAGCTGGTCCTCACTAATTTGCAATATGTGTGCCTAAAGTAGAAATTTATTGCAAGTTTTATGGATTAGGTCCACATACCTGTGAAAATGAATGCTTACTCGGAGCTTTGCCAGACACTACTGCGTTGTTTTGCCTACGTGCAGTGTAAAGATCTATTTTCCTCTCCAGGAACCTTACTTGGGGGAATTTAGGGTTGACCTTGTACCCTCTCACAAACCTCTTCCATAAGTTTCAGTTAGTACAGCAGTATTCTCTTAATAGTCTGCACAATTGTCATCTTATGCTTTGGGTAGTTAGAAAGCCATTAGAAATGTAGTCCAACATCAAATGTAGTGTGAAAGCAAATAACGTTGCTAAAAAATTCACGTCAGTAAAAAAACGGCATGAAGAATCGATGGTTGGTGTATGAGTTGATTATAGGGGTCGGACGAATATTTGAATATTCGCAAAATAAAAGTTCTGTGTAATTTTATGTTGCTTTTTAAATTTTTGATTGGGTTTTTAAGTTTTTCTGTGGGCTTTTTGAGTCCCAGCCAGTCCGTACTATGCTTCCTTCTCTACACCCTTCCCTACCGACCAATCCAACTGACAATCCATGCGTTTTGGATTGTCACTTGCAAGTGGAGGGAGGGGAGGAGGTTGGGGTTTGAGATTACCGTTGCGCACAGCAGTTCTCCCCAAAACATTTAAGAACTAAAGAAAATGGAGAAGTCGACAAGGGCCATGGTAACCAGTTGATAGATGACGTCAACTTTAATATCATACGTGAAAGGGAAAGTCACCTTGGTGAATTACGTCCATTCTGTACTGCAGTTGGCAATTCGCCATTTTTTTTGGGGGGGGAGAGGGTTGTGTTATGTATGTCTGCCATGTTGCCATGCCTAGCAGAATTAACTAAACTTTTGGCTATATTACGTATGCCTTGCATTGGCAATAGACTAAACAAAACTCAGGTATTTAATGAAAATGGGAGTTTTTTGGATGGTGGGGAGAGGGCTCAGGCCGAACGAAACATGTAACAAAAGATTTTGAACGAATATTCGAATATTTTCTTGGCAAATATTCGAATATGTTTTTCCCTATTCGTCCGACCTCTAGTGTTGAATTCGTCCAACATTGGTCTTCACGCATTAAGTGAAAACACTGACTCGCATGCTTTAGATGTCATTTTATGTGTCACGTCTTTCAGTAGTACATTACCTTCCATGAATAATGATTGCAACTATTATTGTGTTTATGGTGTGTAATTTCTGACTAATTTCCATGAATGTTGATTATAAT
>JAHWFP010202772.1:63229-73412 GCA_023313725.1 Lithobius niger
TAATTTCCATGAATGTTGATTATAATAACTATCATTGGACTTATGGTCTGTAATTGCTGATTAATTTCCATGCATGATTGTTGCAACAGTTACAATAGTTGTAACATTGAATAATGATTATAAATTTTGTTGTGTTCATGGTGTGTGATTAGGTTTGAGGGAAAGAATCAAAATTCCCAAAATCCCTTGTTCAGGAAATCGCAATTATACGTCCACTTTTAAGGGAACAGACAAGACATGCCATAAAAACTCATTTTTATTTTTAAAATAGCCTAAGCTTTGGTCAAGATACAATTGTACATACATCAAGGAAAAGGTGAAATTTTAATTCAAAATCTGTTGTGAAGTGCTACATCTCCTCTCAGTTCCTTTCGCAAATGGGTTACGGTGTGGGATTCCAGGTGACCACGAGAATAGAAGCACTTTCCACAAGTAGAACACTTGAAACGTTCCGAATGTATATTCATATGTGCACGGAGTGTTTTATAAGTGAAGAAATACTGGTGACATATGCAACAGTTGAAAGCTCCTTCTTTGGGAATTCCAGCGTATATTAGGCCACCTACAACAGAAAGAAAAATTAACAACTTCGACAATTTTAGGCTGTATTAAAAAAAAATAGAACGTTCAATAGCGCTAAAGTAATCACTTCAAACGCAGTGTGTGTTCACGATTCAGTTTTGCGCACAGAAGGAGCCATGTGGTGTAGCATTGCTACCATGGAAAATGCTGATACCAGTGAGAGAAGGATATAGGACTCAGGCAGTTAAGTAGATTCAGCTTTTTTGTAACAGATTCGGCCATTGTCTGCAATAAAAGTCAACGGTGACAACAAAATTAAGCAACCCACGGTGAAAGCAGCTGGGAAGGAAGACTTACGGCAGCAGGTTTAGAATTTAGCTCTTATGTAGGGAGATGGATTTTTCTTCGCAGCAGGAAAATAAGCCTAATTTCAGTAAGAGTGACAGAGCAATTAGCGTCAAATAGGTAAGTCTGCGGGACTTAATGTAAAAAGTATGAGGGCAATAAGAACCTGGCTGGTGTTTATCATAGTGCAGAATCAACGGAAACACAATAGCACAACACCTAACATTCGACACTAAAAACAAATACTGATCGGTACGTTAATATCGTAGACTTAACATCATTTCATTGAGAGGACATGACCGGGATTCGAACCAATGAAATTTGGATTACTGCACAGACTCTTTTCGACTAAGCCTTTCCTCCATGGCCAAACTGAAAAGAGGTATTTATTTACTTATTACAGTAAACTATAAATAACCACAGGACTTATAACTTTTGCAAGAATCAGCGTGTTGGAAAGTATTGCGCAAAATGGTCTTCACATGCTGATCAGACAACAAAAACGAACTCGTTTGAAGCTTAAGGTTAAGGTTTACCTGATCCGAAGTCAAAACAACAAAGGAACACAAATAAACTGTCCTGTAAGGTTTCAGATACTGCAGTGTTTTAAACCCTTCACCTGAAAACGGTTCCGACCTAGGAACCGAAACGTCGTGATTTCGGATTTTCACCAGCACTTGATGGCTACTCTGTTTGTATTTTTAGTGGGCTAAACACAGCTCTACAGGAAATTCAGGGTTCGTGTGAGTCCTTGAAAACTTGGAAATGTCTAGGAAAGTAATAATGAAATTCCTGCTGTAAAAGTGCTTAAAAAATGTTTAAAAATGATACATGTATCATCAGTAGGGTGAAGAATGAAATGTAGACGACGTGACTGAAGAACACTGAAAAAATGTATCCATGAAAGTAGTCGAGTGTATAGTCTTACATTATTCTTCCTTTGTTTGGCCATGAAAAGTTTTGAAATTTGGGCTCTGGCTTTAATTGTATTTCCGTGTATAATGGTTGGATACAGCAGTAAGGTTCCACATGGACTAAACAGTACAGCAACAATACAGTATCTGAAACTTTACAAGAAAGTTGTTTGTGTTCATTTGCTGCTTTGACTTCGGATCAGTTAAACCTTAACTTACGCATCAAACGAGTTCGTTTTAGTTCTCTAAATCGTGCTACTTAGGCATACCATGGAGTTCAGATTAGGTTGTTTTTAATGTTTTGTATCTTTATCAATACGGTTTGCACAAACCAATGGAAACAAGCCCTCTAATCTTCAATGCACGTCTTGCAGGTGGTGTTTGCTGATTGGCATTGTTGAATAACAACGCCAATCAGCAAACACCAGCTGAATAACAACGATGTTTATAACAATCTACAACAATCAATCTGGTTGTTAAGAGCTCTCTAACCCCTGAACCACTTGACCAATTAGAAAAGGCCTTATGGAAAGGGAACATTTACAGAGCAATACCTGTAAAATGAGCTAAGACCAGATTTATACGACAAATAGTTTGATTTGTAGAGAGTGTAGTAGAAACGTGTCATGCCAAGAAGACCAACAAGCCAAAAGTGAAAATGACGATTCCAGATCAAGTCCGCAAAAATCGGAAATGAAAAAAATCGGACACATGTTGACCAAGTCCAACAAAGCTTGTATACTAAATTTGAGTGGAAAATATAGAAAGACAGCAGAGAAATTAAGCAACGAAATTTCAGCTTTAACGTGGGGGTTGAGGTCAAACCTAACAGTAAAGCCTTTCCTAATAAAAACTGACACTAACCAGTTTACAATGTAGTACAGCGCACATTCACACTGGAAGAAATAAACGCACACGACACTACGTAGAGAAAATTTGTCACGAAATGTTTATTCAGATTAGAAATATAGTATTAACAGAAGCTGATTGCGGTATGATTAGAAGTTTTAGTTAGTCTGTTAGTGACAGTGGATTTAATTACACATTTCATATTGCCTTTGCACATATCGTTCAGTATGCTGTTGCAGTCTCGCAATGCTCTTAAAACAGTCGCCGCATAATTTTCCTCGTGAAGATTCATGTGGTATTGCAGACCTTGCCTGAACTGGACAGTTAGGCTACATATTTTTTATTGAAGATTTCCAAGACCTGTTTGTTACCAATGTGGAAAAGTGTTCCTTATCCACATTAGTAACACACGAGTCTTGAAAATGTGAAATAAAATGTATATAACTGTGAGTATCCAGATGAGAAAATTACGTGCGGTGATGGAAAGTGATGTCCTTTGACCAATAAAACAAATGACTCGCAATCTGTGTCTGCCCACTATGAACTGCTGTGACGAGAGTATGATGATTTTGCTTACGGATTGAAGATCACAGAGCCCAGACACAAGATGGCAGTCCATTTCTTAAAATATTAACTAGCCGTATTGCTCGCTCCGTTGGCGTCGTCTCGCTTCGCTCAACTATGACGTCATGAACAAACATCATGAGTGTAAAAAAAAACTCTGACGTTATTTTTGCATTATCCCTGCGTATAGGCGTATATGAATATAGGCCTAACCGAAGCGCAATTTAATTATCTTTTCGTTTGGTCCTACTATCATCTTTGCAGGTGCTTTGGTTCCAGAGTGTAGGTACAAACACACATGCATGCACGTCATCTACGTCATTAAAGACGTATGATTTGCGTTCGTGCGTGTTTGTACCACTACTCCGGAACCAAAGCCCTACAAAGATGGGAGTAGGACCAAAACAAAAATAAGTAAATTACGTTTCGGTTAGGCCTATTTTCATCGCTGTTACTTGATAGTATGACCCTCAAATATACGAAAAACCCCGAAAAAATAATGTGAAATTTTTTTTTAACCCTGTTGGTGTTCATTCATGACGTCATAGTCTGTTCATGCAAAGTGACAAACAAACTGTCTTGAAGAAATTAGTTACGTACTGAGATGATCTGGAAAAGGATCACGCCATAAATAACCTATAAGGACGACGTATTTTGCAACACACCACATATTGCATGGAAAAATCAATACCATGGACCTGGTTTTAAAAGGGTGTCAAACATTCGTGTTTCTGAAGTACGGAGGTGCGTGGATTGAGTGAGCAAAGCGAGTGATTTCCACATAAACTAAACCTTTCCAATGAGTGTTTCGCTTTGCTCCATCAATCTTTCATCTCTCACCTTCGTAGGGGTTTACTTCTGGAGGAGAAGCGGTACAAACGTGCAAACAAACAAATCGTACGTTTGGAATGATGAAGGTGAAATACAGAAGTGCTGTGAAATGTGATGAACAAACTGTGTGAAACAATTGCAATTAGTTTGCGTCGAAATAATCAGAACATCGATTTTGTGGTTCTCTTGGAATCACAGAAATTACATGAAGCACATGGATCGACACGAATAACATGGCTAGTACGTCTTTAATGATGTAGATAATAACTGTTGAAAGTGTTAGCAGCGAGTTCGTATACATTTGGTTACAGGTTGGGGAAAACTTGGGTGAAGTTTCATAGTTTCAATCAACACATTTTATTTGAACTTTTAAAAAGTTGGCAAAAACTTCCGGGTACAGTCAAAACTTTGGAAATATTAAAAAAACAAACTAAAACTATGAAATTAAAATTAAAAAATGAAAACCTTAAAATAAAACTTTTCAAAATTTTAAATTTCTAAATTCAAACTTAAAAAATAAAATAATAAAATTTTTACTGCATCACGTGCGTCATACAAGTACCCAAGTGTATTTATATGATGTATTGTACATACTTATATAAAAACTGTGTAAATACGCTGCTTCGAGTGAATACATTATAAGATGTTCCACCCATTAGTATTGACGGGTGGACATCTAGTTGTATGCAAACTAATAATAATATTTATTCAAGTGAAGAACAAAATCATGAAAATAGTTGTTATTGCTAGGTCGGTAAACCAGCCTCTTACAAAAAGCCAACAGCGCCTAAATAAGATTGATAATCAGTAAATATTCGTACATAAACTTCAGTAATAAAAAAAAATTTTTTAAACATTGACAATGGTACGGCTTTTCCCCTCACTCGTCCCTCACGTTTGGCGATGCCATCGGGGACCACTGTGTCCCTGGTAGGTTTAACCTTGGTGGTAAGGCATTCGTGACCCCAACCCTATATCATCAACCCTTCCTTTACAGCCGGGCAACCGTCTTCGTTTTAAACTTTTAAACTTTACAATTTTTAATTTTTATTTTAACTTCGGATGGCAGTTAGTGACCACCAGGTCCTTGCCATTCCGGTTGCGTTTGCAACGAACTTATATTATTATTATTATTAAGCACGGAAAACTGTATTAGCATTTTGATCACATCCTATGTCGATACACAACACAAGAACAATGCAATTCTTATGCTTATCATCAATAGAACGATAAGCACAAGCATCTGCCTAAAAGGAGTAACTTAGTTATTTTGTACAAATTCATTTCGGAATACATTCCACACCCACTCAGCGGTAGGGAATGACTAGTCCCTGAGATGAAGGGATGCACTAGATTCTATGTATGAGAGATGCATTTCGAAACCTCTACCAACAATGAACATCGTTCTGAATTGAAGGACAATGCTTCATGTAGACTGAGTGGTACAATTACTTGATTAATACCTCGTTGCTGTCACGATAGAAGTATCTAGTTCTCACTGGCTGCCACAGCACGTTTTTCTTGCCCTGTAACTGCCACAGACTGTCTCAATGGATCGGCGTTAGGATACAGATTGCCAAAGCAGAGTGGCATTAAAACGCCGCATCTCACTCGAGGCCAGCACTTTTATCTCCATCGGCCCTGCAGTCGACCACCTCATCGACCTTGTTTGGTGGCTCATAGACCACCTTGAGGAAGGGGTGAACCTAGTCCCAACAATTAAACGTGGGAATCTGAATTCGGTATAAGATGCATGTAAAATAATCTCAGGAACTCAATAATACATTTTTGAGCCGGCACATTTTAATGGATTATATCAATGGACTGAGTAAAGGTTGTGCGAATAAATCCTTGTGACTATACTTCATATTGAGTACCGATAACAATTGATGTATGTTTCGTTTGGAGGGTATGCATCTTTAAGGAGGTTGTGTGTCATTTCATATTAGTGTGACTGTACTTCATATGGGAGTAACAAGAACAATTGATGTGTATCTCGTTTGGAGGGTATGCAACTTTAAGAAAGTTGTGTGTCATTTCATATTAGTGTGACTGTCTTCATATGGAGCACCAAGAAAAAAATATGCATATCTTGTTTGGTGGGTATGTACCGTTAAGAAAGTTGGGCGATTCCATATTGGTGTGACTGGACTTCATATGGAATAACAAAACAAATTTATGTGTGTCTCGTTCGTAGGGTAGGTATGTACCTTTAATAAAGATGTGAGATTTCGCATTAGTGTGGTTGTACTTCATCAGAATTACCCCGAAAAATTTATGTGTATCTCTTTTGGAGGGTACCTTTAAGAAATTTGTGTGATTTCATATTAGTGTACTGAACGTCATATGGAGTAACAAGAAAAATTTATGTGTATCTCGTTTGGGGGTAGGTACCTTTTCATATCAATACGACTGTACTTCATATGGAATACTGATACTGAGAAAAATTTATGTGTACATCGTTTGAAGGGAATGTATTTTTAAGAAAGTGTTTTCATATTAGTGACTGAGACAAATACTTAATTTAGGGTAATTAATATTTAAGACTGTCCACACTCTCTCTTATCCACACTCCCTCAACAATCTTTTTAAGAACAAAAAAAAAAACCAAAATATTCTGCCTAATAAAATAAATCAATGGCATTTTTACATGAGTTCATTTTTAATAAT
The DNA here is from genome assembly GCA_023313725.1 of Lithobius niger. Lineage (NCBI taxonomy): Eukaryota > Metazoa > Arthropoda > Chilopoda > Lithobiomorpha > Lithobiidae > Lithobius > Lithobius niger. The sequence goes on from JAHWFP010202772.1 coordinate 69,925, forward strand.
GACATGGGTAATACAATGCAATACATTTAGCACAGTGACATTTTTGAATTATCACATTCAGGTAGTATTAATGTTTCCCCTAATACGTTATTACACAGTAGGCATTATTGTACGATGCACAGCCGTACAATGTCGTAATAACGCAGCTTGACTCTCACAACATCTGCCACATAAACTGCACTTGAAGCGTTCTTTGTGAATGTTTAGGTGTTGGCGCAGCGCATCCAAAGATTTGAAAACTTTGTTGCACAACTGGCAACCAAACATACGCCTTTGTCCAAATCCGGCATGAAATGTTCCTGGAAAGAAACGTTTCATCGATTAGTCATTGAGCGGTAGCAAAATTAATTAGTTATAAAAGGAAGTCAAAGCATGGTATTATAGTTAACAATGCCGCAATTGTTTGGGAACCTATCAATCGCATACAGGGCCGTAGAACATGGTGTGGTCTGTCTGGCATTGGCTACATCATTTTTTTCTGGAAAAGCCAAAAAGCAGTTGGCCTCCTGGAGAACAATACTGCAACCCATAACTTAAATTAATCGAGAAACTATTTTTCTAGAAAAAACACACAAGCAGGTTGCTTCCTGGCGATTTACTCTATACACCATATTTTAATGAACGACATTCATTTAAATAATTAATGTCATTTTAATGAAGTTTTATTAATTATCAAGGCATTTCTATACAAAACTTTTTTCTGGAAACGTACACAAGCAAGTTGCTTCCTGGAGATTTATACCGCAAATCATATTTTAATTATCGAAAAAAACTCAGTTTCTGGAAAAGCACACAAGCAGGTTGTTTCTTGGAGATTTATACCGTAAACACACAAGCAGGTTGCTTCCTGGCGATTAACTCTATAAACCATATTTTAACGAACGAAATTCACTTAAATAATTACTGTCATTTTAATGTAGTTTTATTAATTATCAAGGCATTTCTATACAAAACTTCTTTTCTGGAAAAGCATACAAGCAAGTTGTTTCCTGGAGATTTATACCGCAAATCATATTTTAATTATCGAAAAAAACTCATTTTCTGGAAAAGCACACAAGTAGGTTGTTTCTTGGAGATTTGAAACCATAGTTTAACTAACGATAAAAACATTTTTGGGAAAAGCCCACAAGCAGGCTATTTCCTGGAGATTTACAACGTAAACGATGTTTTAATTAGCAAAAAAGCTCCTTTTCTGGAAAAGCTCACAAGCAGGTTGCTTCCAGGAGATTTACAACATAAACCATATTTTAATAAACCATAAAAACTCCGGAAAAACACACAAGCAGGTTGCTTCCTAGAGATTTACACTTTAAAGAGATTTACACTTTAAACCATACTTTAATTAACGACAGAAACTCCTTTTCTGACGTGTGATATAATCATTTACGAATACTATGGTTATCAACACGATTGCGTTGTGAGATTTCCCTGAAGCATGTCTGGAGTGGGGGAAGGGATAATAGGCTGATTTACATCTGTGGCAGGAGTAGGTGTTGGGTAAATTTGTCGGTGCGCTAATAAAAAAAAAATCAAAGGCTTAATTTGCAACACATACGCAACCTTTTTATGTTGTTTTGTGTTTTTTATTCAAATTAAACTTCGTAAAACGTGTTGTGATGGTTCGCAAGCGTTAAACAACATTATCGAAAATAAGCCATTCATTTCAACTTTAACTTCAGACAGTCCAAATAGGTATTTTCATACATCATTACACAACCAGGAAATTTAACCGTGGCGATCCAGTGGTTGCATGACACAATCGATATGATATAATAAGAAGATAGAGACGTTTTTATTCGTCACCACATCATCTTTCATTCTTTCCTTACAGTTGTGTATCACTTGCATCAGTTTGCTAAGTACCTGCATCCAACGTTCACCACTAGTAAGTCAAGTCACCATAGCGTACGTTACTAGTACTAAAACGTAATGAAACACCGTCATTATTACAGCGTCATCGAATTTAATACCGAGCAATAAAACTATAGTTTTGTCTCAAACTATACGTTGTTGTTTGTTTTTAGGGAGCAAGAACCCAAATTCAACAATTCCATGCAGTAATAATCGTTGGTTAATAATTAAACAACAAAACCTTGTTTCTCATTAAAAAAAAATTAATTGCTACCCTAACTAATTGTTTTTTGTGACTGCAACAAATCCTTTCCAGTAGTTGCAGCAATAAACATTTATTAGTGGCAACAAATTTTCCTACCCCAACCAATCAATTTGGTTGCCCAAAATAAATCGTTAGTTGTGCCCGCCCATAAGTATTAATATAAACAAATAAGTTACAAGGCTATTACAGAGTTAAAAAGTAAATTCCATTGCTACTTTAATATACGCCTTTGTAGAGCATGCTTGATCTTACTCCATGATCCATTAATTATACTTACCATACCACAGTAGCTGTCGACACCATTGCTGCTTACATACATTTTAATAATCACACTGCTTTGTATACCATTTAAACTTACGATGTTTTGGAAATGGCTTTTGTAGTCGGTTGTGTAGCTTTTTCAGTTAATTTTCGGACGTAACATTACAAAAGAACAATCATAATTACTAAAATAATTACTGACAATTGTTTAGTAAAGAATTAATTCATTTAACATTAAGTTGCTGTAATTAAATAAAGATGGTAAAGTTCACCGTTCGTAGCTTTGTACCTAATATTTCGTTACCACAAAATTATTATTAAGTTCCTTGTAGCTTTGTTGACGCAATCTTAATTTCGAATAACCAAATCAAAACAAGATGGTAGTACCAACTAAAACTGCACATAATGGCGACGAACTTCAAATTGTATTGCGGAAATGTAGGCATCCTAACTAAAGTAAATAGCTGTTGTGAACGTATGGATGTTGAACATATTTAAGCCAAGTGGAAGAAAGCTGCTGCAACAAAAATTGGTTACGTTAAACAAAATTTATTTACCAAACAAACAACAAAACATTTTTGTACGCTAACTTGGTGTGTTTTTTGGGTGTGGCTGTGTCTTGATTAATGTAATTGCTTGAAGCTTTGTGGTTTCAACTAAAGTAAGGCAAGACACGGCTATTTAGTGATTTGCTTTACCACTGCGAAAACATAACATTGTTGCTGATTGAAACCGCAAATATGTCGTAATGTGGGTGTAACCAGCAACGTGCCCGAGGTAGCCCTCACAATGCCCACTTTTTGTCAGTGGATTTAGTATGTTTTCCTTCCTACCTAGGGAAGCGTTAAGGTATGGAAGGGGTCAATAAAATGGCGAAAATAAAAAAATCGCACCTAAAATTTACTGGACTTAAAGACAGAGTTGCAAAATGTATGTTAAATTTTATGTTAAATTTTATGTTAAAGATAAGGAAATTAGTCGTAAAGATTTGTTTAGTACTAATATTTTATTGCGTTATCTTTTGCGAGGCAGGCAACATGCTCAAAGCAACATTCTGTAACTAAATTTATGGCATGGGCCAATACTTCAAGGTCTTAGTTGTCTCCTTCAA
>JAHWFP010202773.1:4819-30474 GCA_023313725.1 Lithobius niger
CCCAACTCTGATGCACTTCACTGCCCCCAACTCTGATGCACTTCACTGCCCCCAACTCTGATGCACTTCACTGCGCCCAACTCTGATGCACTTCACTGCCCCCAACTCTGATGCACTTCACTGCCCCCAATTCTGATGCACTTCACTGCCCCCAACCCCGATGCACTGCACCACTTAACTCCGATGAACTTCACTGCCCCCAACAAATGCACACTTCACTGTCCCCACTCAAATGCAGTGCACTCAACTTTAACGCACAGAAATTACCTTTAAAAAATATTACAACACCCACACGACTCATACTCGGAACTGAGGAGCTAATCTTTGTGGGTTTGATGTACTTCACTGCACGGCGACAACATTGCAGAGAACCCCAAAAGGAATAATCGACTATGGGGTTACCGGAACTGGTGGTGAGCATCATCTTGCCTAGCAGGTTTTCTTTACTGCGCAACAATAGACGTTCCCCCAAAAATTATAGGAACCCCACAGGGATGAGCAACCGTGGGGTAACTGGGACCGACGTACGATGCTGCAGCTTGGCGGGTTTTACTTATCTGCAGAATGAAGGTTGTTCTTCAGGAAGATGACGAAACCCCTCAGGGAATTTGAACTGGTGATCACATCTTGGCAGGTATGACGCATTATACGGCAAAATAACAGCATCATTAAAAAAATACAGACAACCCCAAGGGGAATAAGCGACTATGGGGATACTGGAACTAGCCAGCATGTCGTCTTGGCAGGTGGGTTAATTCACTTTACTGCATTCACAAGCAAAGTTTTCACACACAAACAAAAAATGGCTCATGTGCTATGGTAGTGGTGGTAAAAATGTGAGGGGGAACCAACAGGCCAATATGATTCACTTCACTTCTCAATGGATGACACATTCACTGGAATTATTGAAAACCATACAAGATGTGCAACAAGTGAACGCATCTCGACAGGTTCGATTCACTTCACTTCTTAATAAAACACTTCACCAAATTATTTGATCCCCACAGGGGACGAGACATGGATGGTGTGGTTTGAGAACAGGCGAGCACAACACTAGAGGGTTAATTCGAATAAAATCAGGGCACTACACTACACAAACGAAAAAACTTGACTCACAAAAGACACACTGATTTCACTTGCTTCACTTCACTGCCCAGTAAATGAAGGCATTAAAAACCTTTCACATCACAACGGATTTTGTTTCACTTTCTTGCTGTGCACAATGAATGACTATGTGAAAACATCGCATTCCCACGAAGATTTTAAAGCACTGAAGAAATAAAAATCTATATCGCTGGATTTTGTTTCACTGCACAATAAACGACGATCAAATAAAATCTTTCGCACCAGGAGCAATTTTGAATTTATTCACTTCACTGCATAATGAACGAGGATATTCACAAAATGAGCATGGTGCGAAGAATGCACAAATGTGGAGGAATTTAAACTAGTTAGCACATCTTTGCAGATTTGATTAATTTCATTTCACTGCCCAACCGACACTATTTTAAAATGACTGAGAACTCCACGAACCAAATGTGACTAGAGGATCGAAACCATGGGAAGAATTATTAGCTGCTCCAGTTCACCATTTTGAAAGGCTGAAAACCTAACTCAGCATAGCTTGTGAAACCTGACTTCTGGAGGACTCTTGAACTCCACTGGTCGTAAGCTTCAGGGGTGACCTACAAAGGGAAAAAAAAATTATATAAATACTACTTCTATAATAAAAGTTCAGTTATTTTGCTGAAAGAAAGGAATAAAGTGACTAGTAACACAACACAATACCCCTATCCGACATTTACATATTACTTTTATAAGCATGTGGAGTGGTGTTACTCCAGCAGAACAACATTCATATGAGGTAGGGGTATTTGTTTAACTTACACAAGACATTTGGAAAATTAAGTTTACAGTAAATAAACAAATCTAGATAATTATGTTCCTTTACAACTTAGTAACCTTTGTTATATTTAAAGTCAACACAGAGGCACTGCTTTACTGCATGACTTGTGGGTGAAACTTGTGGTCTTGTGCAACTTGTGATCTTTTTGCGATCTTCTTCTGAGCTTCTTGTGAAACTTGTGATCTCTTTGCGAAGTTTCATGTGCGACTTGTGATCTTTTTGCGATATTCTCTTGATGTTGCTGTGATTGGCACTTGACTGCATTTTTAGTACTTCCATGATGTAGGACTTTGAAATGATGATCCTGTGCTTGAAACCACCAAGAATATATTTTTTTAAATTTGATTACTGTACTGCACAACATACAATGTATGCCATAACAATTTTACTTTAGCAGAGGGTGCACAGAGACTAAGAGAATGAAAACTGGCAAACACATTATCTATTGGGGGAGATTCCATCGCTCTGGGTATGAATCACTTTTACTTTTCTTCAATGCACAGAAAAATGAGGAATACTTGGAAAAAAAAAACTGAAGACCCCCCAACAACTGTAGGGAAATGGAAAACACAAAATTGATTTCTTCACCGTATTTCTCCCTGAACTGGAATTATTTTACTATGCAATAATGGCAAGTTAAAATGGTTGAAGCACCTTTCAGGTTACTAAAAATGACACAGGATCGGGAACTGGTAAACACCGATGTTGTTGCATTTGGGTCACTTCACTACGCAATCAACAGAGTGAATATTCCAAAAAAAAAAAAATAACTCAGAACTCGTAGAAGTGCAAGAGAAGTTCCACAAACTGAAACTGGCTTGGCTACGTTGGGTAGAATTTGGTTATAGCTGACTGGGCGACTTGTTCAAAGGATCGACAACTTAATTTGGACTTCCTTCCTAACATTACAGCTTGCTTGCACAGTACAGTAACCTACAAAGAAAAGAAAAATGTGTGTTAGATTTGTTCAGCTTAGGGAATAAAGTAAAACCATACAACTGTACTAATGCACAAGTTCTATACTACAGTATTTTACTGCAATAAGGCACAACCTTGGTTAGAAACTGCTCACTTGGGCTCTCACCCACGGAGATCTATAGAGTATTTTGCCCTTGCTTGGGCTTGTCAGTAGAAAATACTCTGTGGATGAAAGCAAAGGCACCTTTCTGGGGGCAATTTTAACAACCTAAAAAGCAGAAACGACTGCTTGTATGGGGCTCCATTCTTCAAAATGTTGGGCACCTACATGTTTTCTGCTCGTTAAATTACCCCCGGCAAAATGTTTTTATTCTCATCCACAGATAATGACTATTGAAGAGCCCAAACAAGGGCGAAACAGTCTGCCTGGAGATCTCTTTGGATGAGATCAGCTTCATTTTAAGTGATCAACTGCCATTAATATGCCTAAATTTGGGTGCCTAACACTCAGTAGAATGGAGCCCCCATACAAGCAGTAGTTTTTGCATTTTAGCTTGCTGAAGCCAATCCGGTTATGTGCTCATTAGAAACTGCTCAACATATGAAACCAACCATATTTCGCCCAAACTCTTAAAAACCCACACGTAGGATAATTTATTACCTGGACTCTACGTTCTGTTACTGGGCTCTTCCTCCATCCACATTCTCATAGTCATTATCTGCCACTATTGTCAGATGCTGATGTAATACCCACATGGTTTGCATGGCACCCTAAAAAAAAAAAAAAAATTGGCATTAGGTATTTGGAAATGATAGAAATATGGGTTACAATTAAAAAAAAAAATTGGAGTACTGACTACTGTAATAAAAAAAAACATATCTTTGTGGTTATCATGGCTGAGAGGCATCAGAGCCAAATTTAGCTGCCTGAACAGAAGAGGATCTTGTCACAACTCTTGACAGTTCGTCTTGAGTAGGGTTGTGTGAGAAACTACTAGGGATAGACCGATATTAATATCGGTATTTTTTGTGTATCGGTATCGGATCTGTATCGGTGTTTATTTACCGATATTTTAGCCGATACGACCAACTTCCGTGCGTGCTGGCTACTCCCCCTAGCTTGTGAGAAACCTTTCCTGCATAGCACCGCTTGTATCCCATGACGTCATCTGCACAGCAGCTTAGTGAATTAAACGTGTGTGCATTGCCAGATTCAGGGCAGGGCTTCTTGGGATTAGGCCTATCTGCAGTGTACGCTGGGTTTTTTTTTTACAGTCGAAGGTACATTTGCGGATCTGCCGCCACTGAGAAAAAAAAATTAGAAATTTAATTTTCTTGCACACCAGTTTCATAATGATGAAGTATGCGTTCGACTTTCTGACCCAATAATTTTTTTTTGAAAATCGGTATCGGTATATCTGTATCGGTGTATCGGATATGTATCGGATCGGCGTGTGAGGGGAAGATCGGATCGGTATTTTTCTATATCGGTCGATCCCTAGAAACTACCCAATTTCCTTAGTGGCTATATAAAATTTAGTATTTTGGCCCTCTACGATAATGGGGGTTTTCTCCGTTTCAATCCCCAGGTTTTCCCCTCCCAAACATCCTACTTCTAAAACGTCTGGTATGGCAAAAAATAAGCAATTAAATCTATAACAGAATAAATTTGCTTCATGGCTCTAATATTTTTTTTTATACCCATAGTCCAGTAAAATTAGGTAAAAAACGGGCCAATAAAGGAATTAATTAGCAATGAGCCAAAAATGTGTGGGGTGGTCGCAGGTGGCAGGCTAAACAACATACTAAAAGTCCTCTGAAATCCGACCAGTGCGTTGTCCGCCATCTTGGAAACATGGCGTCCGAAAACGGTTTCTTCAACATATCTCGGTAACGGTTGCTCGGGCATGAAAATATGTTCTCCCCAAAAATGTACGTAGAGCATTCAATTTTCTACAAAAAAATGTTCCATTCATTTTTTTCGTAGGTTCAATGATTCGGCCAATAAACCGTCTAGAAGAATGTTGAGCTAATGCCGCCATCTTGGAAACGTGCTCTGGAAATCGTTTTTTTTTTTTTCAATATATCATGGAAACGGCTGCATGTATTAATGTTTAATCCGAAATTGTCGTTGTGCATGGAATTGTCTGCAAAAAAGGTTCTTTTCGGTTTTTTTTTAAACTGAGTCAATGGTTCAGCGAATAAACGGTGTTCACGCATGTTGGACCCAATGTACATTACACTTCATATAGTTGGGCAGCTTGAGGCCCAAAATTGATGGAATTTTTCACTTTCTGTGAAAAGCATGAATACATATGAAGAGTAACTGGAAAAAAAAAAGCTATGATAAAATGTTCAAAAAACCCCTTGGGGGAGGTGGAGGGGGTGATTTATCCCGTCAAAAAACGGTAGTTATAGTGATTTTCGTGTTCAAAGTATTCTTGCGTGCCCTGTTAATAGCCCGAAATGGATACGCTTAGGATTTTCTGAAAGGGGGGGGGGGGATCTATTCTTTCATCAATCCTACCCGAGATGGTTTAACTTAGATGGGACCGTCCTACGTCACTTTAAAGATGAAGAGATAATGGCGTAGCGGCGAAAGCGTATGGTTAGTTTAGAATTATTTGAAGTGCCCTTGCAAACCCTTTAATAGCCATAAATGGACATGCTTAGGTTTTCTGAAAGGTGAGGAGCTATTCTTTCATCAATCCTAACTGAAATCATTTAGGTTACATAGGGACCGTCTCATGCCTATTTTAAGGTGTAGCTGTAATTGATGTTGCGGTTATGTTGAATTTCAGAGTGCCATTGTTATGCTCATATTTACATATAAGCTATAAAACTTCGGTTAGGATTGATGGAAAGAACAGATCCCCATCTTTCAGAAAATCCTAAACATGTCCATTTTCTGGGTATTGCAGGGCTCGGTACAGCACTTTGAATTCGAGAATCACCATATTACGCTACATCATTACCTCTTCACCTTTAAACGGCATAGGACGGACCCTATCTAAGTTAAACAATCTCGGGTAGGTTTGATGGAAACAAGAGATCCTCACCTTTCAGAAAATTCTAAGCATATTCATTTCTGGCTATTAGATGGCTCGCAAGAATACGTTGAACACAAAAATCACTATACCTGCTGTTTTGGGTGGGATATATCACTCCCCTCTACCTCTCCCCAAGGGGTTATTTGCACTTGCTATCGTAGGTATTTTTTTCTCCAGTTACTCGTCGTATGTATTCATGCTTTTCACAGAAAGTGAAAAATTCTATCAATTTTGGGCCCCAAGCCACCCAACTATATGAAGTGGAATGTAGGCTACATTGGGTGCATTGGGGGCCACACGCGTGGCCTCTTTGGCACTGTTTATTCGCTGAATCACTGACTTGGTTTAAGAAAAAAAAAGAATAGAAGAAACATTCCTCTGAACCATTGAATCTACGAAAAAAAATGAATAGAACATTTTTTTGTAGAAAAATGAATGCTGTACATTTTTGGTGAGAACATATTTTCATCCCCGAGCAACCGTTACCAAGATATATTGAAAAAACCATTTGGGACGCCACGTTTCCAAGATGGCGGACAACGCACTGGTCGGATTACAGGGGACTTTTAGTATGTTGTTTAGCGTGCCACCCGCGACCATCCCACAAATTTGTGGCTTGTTACTAATTAATTCCCTTTTCAACCCTATTTTGACTGGCCTACCAGAACGAAGGAATCAATTTGTTTGTAGCTCGTTGATGGAATTAGGAATTGTGCATCGCATTGCAGGCAGGAAACGCTGTTACTAAGTCAATCATGTTGAAGGAGTAGGCGAGAAACAACATCTAGGACATTAAAGAAGGAAGGATTCGACACCGTTTTTCTACAAAAAGAGTCAATTAAGAAGCACCTGTTGCCACCTAGGATGACTGAAGTAGTAAAGACTAGGGGAAAAGAACGATATGAAGAAGTAGTACTAAGAAAAATTCCCAATACTAGGGAAGACGTGTACCGGTTACCATGCGATGATTGCGACGCTGTTTACGTAGGAGAAACTAGCAAGTGAGTGAGAAATAAAGTAAGGCAATATATAGGGATCGGCCTATATGACTTTTTACCGATCCGATACGATACCGATGAAGGGTAAACCGATCCGATACGATACCGATGTCGATACCGATAATAATAATAATACAAAATCGCGACTAAAAGTTTAAATTACATACAAAAAATGCAACTTCGGTTTCTGGTTTTGCATGGATCCAACTGTTGAGATTATCCAAAAAGTTCTGTGCAGCAATGACAGCATTTTTACTCTTATTTCTGCTTATGGCTTCAGTACATTCATCTTCTCAGTTAGATTTTAGTTGGTTGTTGTAAAATTTAGAACATGGAACTGTCACGTGCTACATTTTCATTACAAACTGAGCAAATGGCTTTGCTTTTGTCACTTGGTTATTGCTTTTGTCGTGCTTGGTGTCAGTTTTTCAGGGAAGACAGTTGTGTTTCTTGGCATAACAAATATCTGTATCGGAAGCCGTATATTGGTTCGATACAGATATGGCAAAAATACCGATAATTACATATTATACCGATACCGATATCGATATCGGACTATCCCTAGCAATATATGGCAGATGTTCGGAATAATAAACAAGAAAACGGTGTCACAGTCCATCGCATGGGTACAAACCACATAACAGACTAGGAGAATACTGAAACCCCGAATGTGTCAAATTCGAAAAGAGATCGGCATTTGAGAGGCTATGAATCCTTGGCTATACAGACACATAAGAGAGAGAACTACGACCTCATGAATATCCAGGCACCTTCCACACCTGCAATCCAATACCTTGTTAGAGCTGACCTCCACACCAGCCTTGCAACCGAATGGAAACGGCCGACCAACAATGAAGGCCACGGCCACGACCCAACCAACATCGAAGGACACGGCCGCCGAGTGATTCGAATGTAAACAAACGGACTGATGTGATTCAAAGCAGCAGTAATAACTCAAAATAGCGGCCGAAGAAGACAGTTGGGAGACGTGTTTCGACATCCTCCAGGCAAACTGTAAAAATTTGCGGAAATTTTGACTGATTTTCTTCCCATTGTGAAATTGTGTTTATTTATTTTTGTGCTGCGATTTTCCGAACTTTCGCAGTATAATGTGTTTACGTATTTTCAAAGTCAATCGTAGATCCCACCTGCAGTTTTGCGATTTACGGCATTAAAAAAAATAACAATATTGGGCAACATTAAACCTAAATTTCGAACGCAAAGACAACTATAGGCCTTTGAAAATGCCTACTTTGAACCTGCATTCACCTAAATAGGCCATTTTTATTACCGCAGTGGTTTTCCACAACTGCGCTAAGCTCACCCCAGGGAAGAGTCACTCAAGTGAAAAAAGAGGAAAAGACAAGCAAACAGGTTAAATTAGCAGGTTTTATTTGGGTTGTATTACTGTATTTTTAGGCTGTTTTGCAAGGCTCAAAAAAAAGAGGAAATCCACCTGAAGAGGAAGAATCTCAACCCTGTCACCCATCAAGTGAGTAGGTAGGTTGCAGCCAAAATTAGAAATGGAGCAAAACAAAAGAATAGTTTTGTTTTTACAGAATCGGGTTTAATAAGCTGCTATCTAATTTTATAATTGTTTAAAACTGCATACTACACCGCATTAGGATACAAACATTTTAAATGGTGCCATATTGCACTACATTAGCTTTATCTAGACTTGTGTAGGCTATTTTGAAAACTTAAAATAATTTTTTTTACGCCATATGGTGCCATATTGCACTACATTAGCTTTTATCTAGACTTACGGAGGCTATTTCGAAAACTATTTTACAATACAAAACCAACTTCGACTAGAAGCTCACTTTTTGCTGACATAAATGGGGGGAAGACAGCACGAACACAAACTGGGTTTTCTGCCCCAAGACGACGAGAGGGACAATTTTGCTGGTGAAATCCAAACGGAAAACCCAGGATCTGATGCATATTTGCATTCAACCATGAACAATAAGTAGCGCATCCCCTTATCGATAATGTTCCTTTTGCCAATTGTTTGTGGTAATCAGTTTGCATTGTTATTGTCAACTAATAAAGATTAAAAATATTGAGCATTCATCTACTTTGGTTTTTCACAGTACTTACTATCGGCAGAAACGCAAACCAAAAGCCAGTGTAAAATTTGGGTGGGAATTTCGCACATTTGGCGAATTTTCAGTGATAGACAGGGTTGGTGCCAGGGCGCCCATCTTCTGGGGCCGTCCATTTAAATTGTTACCTTCCTCCGGCCTCTCTCAACACTACACGAAAATTATTCCGTGATGGGAAATGGAAAATAACGTCATTTTCCGTTTCCCATCTTGGAATAATTTTTGTAAACTCGTGTAGTGTTGAGAGAAGCATGAGGAAGGTGACAGTAATCACCGAAAATTCGCCAAATGTGCAGTATTCCCACCCGAATTTTACACCGACTTTTGGTTTGCGTTTCTGCTGATAGGACTAATAAAGAGTGATAAACTGATAATTACTTTGAACACAGGTGGTATTTTCTCAACACACATGAAAATAACATTACAAATAATTGCAATATTTTTAGTTAGTGACTTCCCAAAAGCTAAACATTAAGTAATATTGAATGTACAACCAAGTCAAATGTCTTTGCGAAATTAATACAATAACGTCCACTGAAATACCACTTTCATTGTATTTTGTCTAGTCACTTATACAATTTAACAGCTGTAATGTGGCCGAGCAACCAGGTAGAAAATCATATTGGTCATTTTTCACAAAGTTATATTTGTATAGATGATTCAGAAATGCATCACGATTGATTCGGTCTTAGAATCCTATACATAAGAGAAACTGGGCGATAGTTAAGCAGGTTCAGCTGCATTGCCCTTTTTGAAGATAGGACTAACCCTAGCCATCTTACAGAATTTCTGCAGCACACCCAAGGCGAATGATGATTTTACGATTGGTTGACATAGCTTCAAAGCAAGGGTCTTATAGAAATTTGCAGAAAAGCCATAAAAGCAAATTGCTGAACTACTACTAAGGTTACCGTTTTTAAAATTTAGTTTCAATACTCTAGGCTGTAAAGCTTAATTTTCGGCTTGTTTGAAGACAATGAAAAATTGTGTAGTTCTGAATCCAATGGAGCAGGGATATCGTTATCAACTATACTTTTGTAGAAAGTGTAGTTAAAGGCATTTGCTTTGCCTGGGTCATTCATTAGTAATTTATTATTGAAATAAATGGGAGAAACTTTTGTGCAACACTGGGCCATGTTTGACACAAGCAGAAGTAGGCTATGGTTTAATGGGAATTTTAAAAGACTGGACATCTTTTGCTTGGATCTACATGATTTTGCCCTTTCACCTACACTAATCCATGCAGCGCTTTTTTGCACTACAAGCTTCTATAGATACACGAAAACTGGCTCAATTACTAGCCAGCTGGCACTTAAACTACTGAGTGATATGGTGACTACAAATATAGGCCTAGTGCCAGCGGCTACCTATAAGTTATACCACTTTTTGTTCTTCTCTTGTTGAATTTAAAGAAATTCCCACTTTCACTAATATCTTGGGCGACGATGTGACCTACTACTTGTAAAATCCACACGAATAATTATAACCCCGATGGCAAAATCAGTGCGACAAATTTTGGCAAAGTTTCTGCCATTTTGTCAATTTTTGACCAATTTTGACATTCCCATACACCATTTTAATCGTCTCGACGAGACCTTTCCATTGGTGGAGTAGCCAGATCAATAGGATAAAGCACTGAAAAGTTATTCAACAAAAACCAATAAACATGTGGGTAACCGATAAAAACAGATTAGCTGCACACACATTTTTTCCCTGACAATAGGTGTCGCAGACAGTTCTGCCTCTGGGATTATAACTCAGTACTCGGTTACTTGGTTTTAAAAACTACTGCTCCAACCTAATCCAACCTGCAAAAACCTATCTCTTGCTTTCCATTACGTTGAAACCACCATATCAACTCTGCGTGAATACCGTAGGTAAGAAAGATCCTATTCAGGGCTCGACTTAACCCAAAAAAATTGATTAGCGAAACTGCGATGCAAAATGAAACTTTTATAGCAGATTCTAAATTTTGATTAGCAGTTTTTGTTATATTTACTTCTTAAAAACAAATAGGCCTAGGCCTAACATGTTTTTACCTTTTATTTTCTCAAAAGACGGAACCTTCCAAAGCTCTCGTTGTGTTCGAGAATTTTTTTAAATTATGTCTAATTTATTTTTACTTTTTAATTATATAATATTTTTGGGTAGTTACCATTAACATTACTACAGCTTCAAGACATTTGTCGCAGTTTTGCACAATCGTTGCGAATCGTTAGGGTTGTCATTGGGCCACGCATTGAACTAGTGGCACCGGGAAGAGCTCTCTTCCAAAACCCATTTTCTTCCACCGTCTCCCCTATGGTCTTTCCTGCTACATGGGCTATACTCACTCAATGCTGCTATTAAAACGATTAACTTTGGCTGCTTTTTTTTCGCGCTTAAACGAAATTCAAACCACATAAGTTAATCACTTACTGTTTCCAATTATTGGTAAAAACAGCTGCTACGAATGCTGTTCTCATGCGAATTGCGAAGTAGCTAACATTTTGCGTTGCAGCTTTGCGACACAAAATAAAAATTGATTAGCAAAACAACAATAATGCATCTCAAAGCGCGATGCGATACTGCTTAAGTCAAACCCTGATCCTATTAGTGGCTACTAAAATATTAAAGACTAAAACGTTTTTGAGCTACCTGCCTACTGAACGTTACATCAAAAGTTCTAAAGCATCCAGTTGGGCAAGTCGGCAATTCATTATCTTTGATAGTACGCCTTGGGAAGTTCATGGCACAATGGAGTAAGGATGGATAGGTCTCATTTTTGCACTTTCCCCCCTCGCAAGATTTTACGATTTTTTTCTCTCCTAAGATTAGTTAGTAACTTAGTATTACTGGCTTCCAGTTCACTGCCTGCTTTCACTTGGCGTTTCAGCAACATCGTTGACGATGGGCCTGGCTGTGTTATTATTTTTCTCTACTATATTCTTTCTTTAGGATGTTCTACTGAACTACTGTAGAATCGATGCGTTAATGTGATTCGATAGCAGAAAAGAAGAAACGTTTAACTGAAAGTGCATTTTAGGTAATTTTTAAAGCTGCATCAACACCAACCTTTACGAATGAGAATTGTGTGGCACACGCCATTTGGCCAGTCAACATTAAAATGCACTCGCCAGTGTCCATTACCTCTTCGCCATGTGAAATTTTTTTTAGCAATTGTGCTACTACTTAATGCTTAAATATTGTTTTCCATTAATCTAACTCTCCAATCAACTTAAGTGGCTAGCGACATTGTTGCACACTTGGTTGGAGAGTCCTTGTAATTCTGCACGCAACGCTGCATGCTGCTTGTTTCTAGCTAATACGGCTCCCAAGATATGACAATTTAAGCATCAGGGTTTGTTAATCCAGCGCTCGAATTGTCTTAGAAAAATTGCATAGCAGAAATGCGATACAAAATCCAAATTTACGTAGCAGTCACGAAAAAATTATTAGCAACTTTTAAAGAATAATTTATTTATTAAAAAACAATACAAAAAGTTTACTTTATTTGAAACAATAGCTATTCGTTTCACGTTTACTTTGCTACACGCACGGATGTTTGGTCAAGACTATGGCATCCGATGCACATTAAGACTATTCTGACCCATGTCTGAAACGAAAGTGCCACCAACTAAATACCGAAGGTGATGGTAGGGGCAATGATTTCCCAGAATGCATGTACAACACTTGGCCTGCTTATAAAGTAGGAGGGATTAGCATCTCCGTGTCAGCCAACACGATCATGACTACGCTGTTATGTTGTCTCTTTTAATACAGTTGCGTCGCTAAACTGCGATACATTATTTAATTTTGCATCGCTAAAGTTTAAATTTGTGGTGCAAACTGCGATGCGATACCGCTCATTTCGAGCCCTCTAATCAGTCGCCACTTTGGCGAGTAGTGCTAAAAATGAAGTCGCCAACTAATGAATTTTCCTCGCTGTTTGGAGAGTGGCAACCAATATTGGTGAAGGTTGATCAACACCAATTTATCAACCAAACCTTAAATGAATCTAACACCGGACACTCCCGACCTGAACAAAAATTTACCGTATCAACCACCTTTTTTAAATGCAGGTATGTTCACGTGGACTTGTAAGTGCACATACGTGGAAACTCGCTTTGAGCACAAGACATCTCCAGTACCCTTACATTTTCCATCATAAGGTTAGAGCTACGAGCCATGAGAAAGTTGGCGAAAAAAAACCCTTTAAAATGGTGTACTCAAACATCAAATAGTTGTGGAACAAGTTTGGTATTTTCCGTCCGAAAGGCCGAACTCTAAACAGAACCGAATGACCTCTGTTCGGCCAAGTTTGGTTCAGTACAACCTTAGTAATATTTTTTTTACGAAAGTTCGCATTCGATTGCATGGCGTTGTTTGAAGGGGAGCGCTTAACTCATTAGCACTTCCTATATACTTAAAAAACAGGCCTGCAAGTCGGTTCTTTGAAAAAAGTAGGAACCAAATTTTTTTTAAAGTAGGAAAAATTAGGAACATTGAACACTCAAACTAAGTTTTATATGCACTTATTTTGCTTTCTTCTTGATTTGAACATAATCACTAATTAACTTTCTCTTTTTTTTGATCAAGAATATTTCTTTATCTTTTTCTAACAGCTTTTGGGCATCTGCCATTTTTCGGGAAGCTACTTCCACTAGTCGTTGACCAACTGACACTGCCTGTATGGTTTTTCCTTTACTGCCTTCACCAGGTGGTCATTTGCTTCTTTAAGAAGGATTTGGGCTGCTTTAAACTCAAGCTGACATTCTTTCTGAGCAATCTTTAAACCATTGTCCGTTTTGTCAAGGGTTGTTTTTTCTTCATCCAATTTCTTTGTTGCTTGTTCTTTTTCTGCTTCCTTAATGTTTTGCCTGGCCTTTTCTTTGTCCTCTTGTAGACGTTTTTGGTACTGACGATGCACATAAGTTCTAGCTTCTAGCATAGTTTTTGTTACAGGAACTGCAGACAGATTACCGCCACCATACTTCCTAACTGCGTCCTTCACTGTTTGTAGTCTGTTGATGGTCTTGGGTGCAAAGGAAGCTCTAGCTCTGTCTAGTGAAACAGTCCTTTTATTATCTGACAAACTTCTTTCCACTTCTGCATTGCCGTGTGATAAACACAGAAGCTTTTTACCAGCTTGTCTAATGTGGGGAACTGTAAACTACCAGCAGATGACTTGATTTCCAAAACAAAGTTCCAGTAGTAGTCTATTCTCTGGTAAAAAGTGGATTTCTTATCTTCTGAGATTTCTTTAATGTACCATAAAAAAGTAATAGATTCCTCCAGCTGGTATAGTTTCCATTCACCGGTAACTGTAGCCACTTCGCCTGCTTTGATTATCTGAGGCATTAGCATTGCCAGGCGCCTAATGGCTTGTGCACCACCTTTCTCTTTTCTAGCGATAGGGTAAAGATTATTTCAAGTCTTTCTCAATCAAAGCTTGCTGTAGTGAAAATTATATTTTAGGCATATTATTATTGTCTGGAGAAAAATAGGAAAATTCAGAAAAAAAAGTAGGAAAAGTAGGTAAAAGTAAGAACACTTGCAGGCCTGTTAAAGCCTCGTTTTCGAAAGAGCAGGCAATTGGTCAACTACATGCTCTAAATGGTATTTAATTGCTATGGCATGCAAGTGAATGTCTCAACGCCTACATTTGGAAAGTATAGTTCAGAATTTGTTGTAAGAAATATTGAATTAAATAATAGGAGTTTTGCTATCATTTATACGTAGAAAATTGTAAGACAACAGCAAGTCAATTTTGATATTTTGAAAACCGTACAGAAAACTGACACGAGAAAAAGTTAATGTTTACTTGAATGTCCCAGTACCTCATAACACTACCTACGCTCAAATCCAAAGGGAAAATTACTGATCATATTTGCGCAAATTTTTGATAGGTATACTTGACTAAAGATGTCAGAATTAAGTTCTGTATTCTGCAGACTTTCAAAAAATGTAGGAAGCACATTTTTTCGAAGCCTGAAGAAAAGAGGACCAAATTTTAACATCTTTAGTCGAGTATGCCATTATCAAAAATTGTTAAGTATTTTTTCCTTTGTATTTGAGTGTATTTAGTGTTGTTGAGAAAACTGGTTAAAAATCTAAGTCGGTTTCGGTCTGAAACCAACCCAAACCCATTCTTACGAGGATAGGCCTATGGCTCTTCTGTGGTGAATTTGATACCCTTTTTAGACATTACTATGAAAGAACTGTTTCTTTCTTGACAAAATGTTGGTATCAAGAGCTGGAATTATGTAGGAGCAACGGAGCTCTCGTAAACTCTCAAATAGCACCCAGTGTATTATACCATATGGGAGCAAAAATTTGCTCGCACTAAAACATAAAAGTGAGTTTCGGAAAATAAACTCTTCCTTCAGGCGACTTTAAAAAAAATCTATTTCTCTAGGCACCGCCAAAAAGTTACATGAACCTTTTTTTTTCATCTTTGCTTGTCGTGTAGCTTGGCTTGTTGTAGTAATATCAAATTTGTTTTAAAATGTCTGTACTGTCCAAGATGGCATAATACAGGTTAAGAATGTAGTTTTAGTTTCTGACAATGCATTTAGGTTAGCCTAGATTTTAAGCAAACATGAAGGAAATAGTAAAAACAAATTTTTTTAATAACCTGCCTGCCCACCATGGAAAATAATAAATCTTTGCCCAAGATTTTTAAAAGGCTGCGGTCTGAGGGCAAGTTTTTCTTCCATAAGCACTAATTCAGTGAAATTCAGTAATTTAATGAACAACACCAACAGCACTATAGCCCAAACACTTCACAACCAGACGAACAAGAGGTAACAACAAGCAAATAATGCAAACAGCTGTTTTTTTTAGGAGCATCGTTTTGGGTTTGCATTTCGGTTATGCAGGTTGAATGTGGAATGCACCAACACTAATACTCTGCGTTCGTCTGACAATGTAACTACCTGCCAACTTCATGTGCTTGATAATTTTGTTTGCGCCGTTAAAAAATGCCTTGCCTATTCAAACATGTTTGATTGCAACAACTAAGAATAAAGATGTGAGTACTATTTATTATTCCTGCAATTTTGTAGGATGTTATCAAGCAACAAATCTTTGCTAAGAGCTACTAAACTATGCTCACCTACCCACTTATGGGAGTAACGATGAGAGGTCTGGTTGGTTGGTATCTGTAGAATATTCTACATTTTGTCACATGTTTGATCACACATTCGACTTAAAATTTATTTACACATATATATATTTTTTTAATTACAGGCTTACTTCACAACGTTAGCAAAGAAAACTAAAATTAATACACGTTCTTCATATGATGTTGAAGTGCCTTGCCATCTTGGCCCTAACAGACGAAAGCAAGACTTACGGTCACGACGATTCAAATAAAGCATCACTACAGAAATTAGAAATTGACACGGGACATGGAACACTACAGCCAGAATGCTTCAGCCAAGGATAGGGATGCACCGAATATTCGGCCTATTCGGCCAAAAATTCATGTATTCAAGATTTTGGCCGAACGGTGATATTCGGCCGAATACTGATTTTGGCCGAATAGTAATATTCAGTTTTCAGCCGAATAATAAGTTTTTCTTTTTTTTTTAATTAATAATGTTTCAACACCACTTACAGGTGAATTAACTATACTAGTGTTTTTCTTTTAATGTAAATACGCTCCCCGTTAATAATTTCCACCGTGTGCGTACCTGATCCATGTTTTGCCTCGTAATAGTTTTTAAACATCTCAAAATGTCATGTCCTTTTGCCAGCTAACTGTCAAAAGCTTCTTCACGTTTACGAACTAACTGTAAGGGTGTTGAATTGGCGCCAAAATGACGTTTTAGAGCCTACCGGTTAGACCAATTACAGCGTATTACTAGATCTAGGTCAAGCCAGAAAGCGGATTAAGTGGGTACATGGAGGTTCAATGTCGCACTAACTTTCCTTACGTCGATGTAAAGAGGTGGTTTAACTAATTCGCTACAAGCTCGCCACTAATGCGACGTAGCACAGTTACATGGAGGTTCTTGATGCGAATCAACGAATGTCGTCGTAAAATTAAGTCGACATAACACTACGTCGCTCTAACGAACATCCATGTACCCTCGGGTAATAGTTACACATGACTTTCAATAAAAACTGTTTAGACTATCCAAAACCGATTTTTGCACGTTCATAAGTGGTATCTTCCTACCTTGGCAGTATTGAATGGCAATGGCCTCCAAAACACTTGCCTCCACTTTATCCACCATCTTGGCCAATCTCTTGCACTTCCTCCATCTTCTTTCAATTCTTTCCCTTGCTCGTACTTTTCTTAGATCCTTCATCCAGCTTTCTTCGTACCTCCCACTCTTTCATGCTGGCTTCTTCCTTCCTCCCCTGACTAGGAAGGAAGAAGCCAGCATGAAAGAGCGGGAGGGACGAGGAAAGCTGGATGAAGGATCTAAGAAAGAGTATAAACAAGGGAAAGAATTGAAAGAAGATGGAGATAGTGCACGAGATGCGGCCAAGATGGTTGATAAAGTGGCATCCAGTGTAGGGGGTGTGTATTAGATCCCCTGCAAAGATTGTCCACAAGATTACATAGGCGAGACAAAAAGGCAAATTTGCGACAGAGTCAAGGAACATGCACAAGCCACCATTGACAGATAAAAGAAGAGCGCTGTAGCATTGCACTGTGAAAAGAGTAAACACTAAGCAGACTGGGATAACACCAAGGTGATGCTGAAGTCGGACACGAGCAGGGGAGCACACCTCCGTGCGTTGGAGGCCATTGCCATTCAATATTACCAAGATAGGAAGATACCTCTTATGAACGTGCAAAAATCAGCATATCAGCAGATATGAAGAATAGTGACAGCAGAACTGAATCAAAAACTGACGAAAAGCTGAAAAAAATTCTTACCTCCATTCAGCAACAGCTCCAGTATTGATGAGGGAGCCAACTCAAGACAGTGAGACTGAGAGCTGACTGAGTTCCAAGGCTCACTGGGAAAGGGGAGGGAAATTTGAATGTAGTGGACTTGGCAAAGTTCGTTGGTGGTTGTTGTTGTGCAAGTCTCATGACTCTTGCCTGAAGAAGACTATCAGTAGATAGTAGAAAATTTGCAAGTTTGAATTGTGGAACTTGAGGACGATTTTTGGTTTTGCGTTAAGTGACAGTCTTTAAAATGAACTTCGACCAAAGTAAGATTGCCGAATTAACGGTATTTTCGATGGCATAATATGGTGTACATAGTGGTAAAGCTGCGGCGTCGGTTAATTGGTAGGGTTGTTAATGCCATTTTCAAGTGAAATGTGTCGCAAGTGACGACACATTTTAGTGTCCGACCAGGAATTACCAGAAATCATGCTTATCATAGTAACTCGTCACCAATAACGCACTCAAGAGTTCCAGTTTCTTCGAAACTGGTAAATTTTCGATAGTTTATACTATCTTCATCAGGCATGAGACATGCACACACCTACGATCGCTCTAATTTGAATTTCTTTCTATAGGCTACTCAAGTCTCACAGTGTGGTCATATGCGGGGTCCTGGATTTTTACACAAGTCCCAGTAGCATCATCTTGGCAATGTTGATTTGCGAAAGCTTCCAAGGCGCAAAGGTATGCCACCTAGAAAGAGTTTGATTTCAACATTACTTGGGTTCCTTAGTTGTTAATGTCATGGTTGGTCCTATAGTGCACCGCCACGGCACCACTACTGTCTTTCTTGGATGTTGCTTTCGTGTGTTCTTGACGTGTGCAAATTTTACATTTTGTTTCCCCTACATAACATTTAGGTCATACTTCACAGGGGAGCCAGTAAGCTGCTGCTGATTTTGTGTGCAGTTTCTTCTCATTATACTCTTGGCCACCGTCTTCCTTTGTCTCTGCTCTGGTCAGGAAGTTTTTCTTCATTGTCGTCTACCTCTCTACTGCTTTCGCCTCAATGTTCAATCTTTTTGCTCTTCCTTTCTCTCTTTCATAGACTTTCTCCTAGTGTATTGGACCTGGTGCTCAGTTTCTTCTTAAGTGTCTTTTGGAAGCAATCACCTACCTAGCAGGAGGCAGCGAAATGGCCGAGAGGTCTCTAGGGAGGGTAGGGATCTGCTGTGTCTTCCGCAACCCCCATACCGTTAGGAAGTTGTTCAGAAAAAGAATCTTAACAGAAGAAAACGATTCACCAGTTAAACCAACTGACGTAAAGAGATGAGCCATGGAAACTACCAAAATAAACTGAGTACCAGTACCACACTAGGAGCAAGTATAGGAAAGAGAAAGGAAGAAGAGCGAGAAGATCGAGGTGAAAGCAGGAGAGGTAGACGGATGAAGAAGAAAGTTCTTCACAAAAAGTAGAAACAAAGGAATAAGGTGACCACGCGTATGATCAGAAGAAACTGCCCACATCAGGAGCAGTTTACTTAATCCCCTGCAAAGGATGTACTAAAGTTTATGTAGGGCAAACAAAATGTAAAATTCGCACTAGCTAAAATCAAGGAACACGTGAACGCAACATCCAAGAAAGAAAGAAGC
This sequence comes from Lithobius niger, assembly GCA_023313725.1. Classification (NCBI taxonomy): domain Eukaryota; kingdom Metazoa; phylum Arthropoda; class Chilopoda; order Lithobiomorpha; family Lithobiidae; genus Lithobius; species Lithobius niger. The sequence continues at coordinate 24,283 of JAHWFP010202773.1, forward strand.
GGTGCAGGTTGTGCAATCCATTAGTACCAACTATGACATTAACTGGGAAGGAACTCAAGTAATGTTGAAATCAAAATCTTTCAATGAAGCACATCTCCATGCCTTGGACCCAGCATATAAACTACTAGCAATAGCAAATATTGTTAACGCCAGAACTGTATGACACTATAGGTGTAGATTCCCATTTTTCTTAACTCGCCATTGGCCGGTAGAGCAAAAATTTTTAGTCACCAACAGACAAAGCTTTGTCGCCAAATTAACAAGTTTTGTTTCTAGACACTAGAAGCCAGTAACAAGAGGAACAAACTCTTCAATCTACATGTGCATGATACATGAATTTGTGAAAGCACAAGTTTCTTAGGCTATAAATTGTCATGATCACTGGCCTTACAGGTACACAGGCTTCGAAAACTTGTTTGAAAATAAATAAATCCTCTCAACACATTAACACTTCTAACTTTTTTAATGAAGAGCTTAAAACGTATATGGAAAATGTTCCATGGCGTCCCGGTAACCAACCTGAAGCGTCCCGGTTACCTGCCCAAAGTGTCCCAGCTTCATTCAGTATTTACCCATTTTAAAGTGTAATTTTCTTCCTTGACCGTCCCTCTGGTCTCTCAACCGTCCCGGTAATCACGTTACCAGGTTATGGAAGATTTTCCATATACGGCTTAAAATTTTAAGTCCATCGGAACACTGACGAACAACCCTAACGAACCAGAAGAGAAAATGTCCAGTTCGTTTCAGCCTTATTTATCACCCATCAATCCACCAGCCAAATTGGCTACTAAAAAAAAAATTAATCACAAACCTATCCAATTTAATGATAATCGCCAACTGGCCAGTGGCCGGTTAATTTCTGCACCCATATATGACACGCTAAAGGCGCAGTGGCAAAGATTTCTTTATGCTGCAACACTTGACGAATCAAACTCAACGAGTGCTTAAGCCCAATGTGAAACTGTTAGTACACTATGAAAGGAAATTCAAATAGGAGCGATCGTTGGTGAGAGAGAAGATAGTTTGTGTGTGCGTGTGTCTCATGCCCGATGAAGATAGTTAACAAAAACTGTCACAATTTGCTAGTTTAGAAGAAACAGGAATGCTTTTGTGGTGTGTTATAGTTGGAGAGTTAGGCTACTACTAACTCTATTTGAGACCAAAACAAGTTACACTTTTACGTACAGGTGCAAGTAGGACTGGGATTGGTTACACTGTTAACCGGAAACAATCCTATGTCCGGTTACATGGTTTTTAAAACTTATCAGAAACACCACGTTCTGCATGCACCTTTCAAATTCCACGCCAAGCACCAAAAATAGGCAAATGACATCTTTTAGGCCTACTAATCTCCAGAAAGGAAATCGAAATCTAGAGTTAGGCGGTTCCGGTTTTTATACCGCAGTTTTCGGTTTTATGATTTCCTTTAAATTACAAATTTTATGTACCACATTTTCAATAAGAACCCACTAATTAGTAATTAAGATTTTGTTACAGTTTCTATTCATAGATCGTAGGGAGTTTCTAACGAGATGCGGTGGATTTAGACTAAGCGCACTAGGCATCTTGCGTAAAACGAATAAAAAATGTTTGACATAAATTATAAAACCGAAACACCTAGGTTTTCTTATCGGAAAGAACAGATAGGCTACCGAATCGAACCAAAAAAATGAATACCGCCCAACACTATGATCAACTAAAAAGGGGAAAAAAACTGGCGGGTGGGTGTATGTGTGTGGAGGGTGGTCGATGGCTTTTACAAATCTACGTGTGCCTCTTGTCCGGTTGAAGCTGCTCGTTTCCAAAAGAGAACCTCCCAGACGTAGGGCAAATTCTTGCTGGACAAAATTTCCCTACAGATTTTTCAAATTTCCGCAGCCTTTCACCATGTAGGCTAGCCATTTTTCAGTGAATTTCCAGTCTCTGAAAGTTACCGCGAAACCTCGTTCTGGCACATTCTGCACACCTGCGACAGTGCACGCTATACTACTGCAGTTAACCACTTGAGCTACCAATACAGACAAGGCCTCCTTTCACTCATTCATAAAATGCTGCAGGAAACAAGTGGAATAACTGTTAGTTACTTAAGGTAAGGCTTAGTCAATTTTTTTTTTCAACACGTTTGTCATTAACTTATTATGTGTGCTTCAATTTTATCAGCTGTATTTTTGGTTTGAAAACTGAAAAACTGTTTTCTGTTTAAACATTAAAAAAAAAAAGTATAGGCAGATAGGTTAAACAGATTGGCCTATCCTTAACGGCAACGATATTTAATTATGTTACGTAATGAAGAGCATACATCAGTCAACATGCCATAAGGGGGAACAAATTTTTTACTGACCAAGGTGGTAAAAACTTCGCAAAAACCAACCCAACCCAACTTCAGAGCCTATCATTTACAGCGATTAGTGTACATTTAAGATTAGGATTTGTGTTTGAAGACCACTGCAGTTCACAATGTGACACAGTTTTGAATGCTCGGATGTGGGTGGTAGGCACAGTAGAAAATAATCACGATTATTTTAAAATAATCGAATTAATCGGATTATTTTGATTACAATACGATTTTAATAACATGTAAGGTTACAACAATAATTATGACATAGTTAAAATTGCTCGAGTTTGCTCTATTACTTGCTTGGCAGTTGCTACTGCCAAAATGCCATTACCTCCTATAGATCTTTTTAAAACATGATTACCACGCACATCGCAGTAACTATTAATAATTACAGAGTATTTACAGTAATAATACTTAGTAAAGTCAGTGTAGGTGTTGGGGAACAATGGTACATTCCTCACGCACGATCTGATTAGATGAACACAGTCACATCAGCTGCAGTTGCTAGTTGCGGCCTACAAGTAAGTAAGGTGCAAAGTCCTTTAGTTTTTTTTCTGGATTTAAGGATTGAATGTTGCCATTAATTTCCTACTTTGGTTGTTCCTATTTGTTGCTTATTTTTGAATGGATCAGCCAAAAAAAAAGTAGAATACGTCCCTCCTGACTTCGGAAGATTCAACAGCAGTGCATTTTATTTTGGGTACCGTAAGTTCTTTTGTATGAGCATTATTAAATTTTACCAACCATCACGAATGTGAATCGTGTGACACTCGCCATTCGGCCAGTAGACATGAAAATACACTCGCCATTGTCCATTACCTCCTTACCATGTAGAAACAATTTTAGCAGTTGTGCTACTACTTAATGCTAACTCTCCAATCAACTAAAGTGGCTAGTGACATTGTTGCATACTTGGTTGGAGAGACCTTGTAATTATGCACGCGACGCCGCAAACCGCTTGTTTCTAGCCAATACGGTTCCCGAGATGACAATTTAAGCATCAGGGTTTGTTAATCAGTCACCATTTAGGCGAGTAGCTCTAAATACCAAGTAGCCACCAACATTGGTGAAGGTTGAATTTTATGATTACATGCCATTATAATCACTGAAACTCGCACTGACCGTCTTTATTGATAAGTTGTCTCTCGTTCGAAGTCAATATTTGTACCACTATGTTGCCCAGATAGATCGAAAAGCATTTTAGAACCGCGGTAAAAGCCCCGTCCATTATCAGAAGTTGACTACCATAGCAAAAAACTGAAAAGCTTCTCGGGTCGCTGGACAACGTAGTCCCAGAGGCAGAACTTTCTGCAAGTGTCTGCGACACCAACTGTCGGAAAAAAATTTTCTGCAGCTAATCTGTTTTTATCATTTGGTTACCCACATGTTTATTGGTTTTTATGGAATAACTTTTCAGTGCTTTATCCTATTGATCTGGCTAGTACACCAATGAAAAGGTCTCGTCGAGACGATTAAAATGGTGTATTAAAATGTCGAAATCGGTCAAAAATTGACAAAACGGCAGAAATTTGGCCAAAATTTGTCTGCGGTGGCCTTCAACTGTCTGCGACGTACGTCGCGCGTCGCACTGATTCTGCCATGGGGAACGTAGTGGTACAAATAATGACTCCAAACATGAGACAAGTTAACAATAAAGACATTCAGTGCAAGTTCCAGTGATTATAATAGTGATTATTAAAAAAAACCGTACTCACACGCACGCAACGGACAAGCCACTGTGAAACAAATGTGGTTGCGTGGCAATGGCACCAGTTCTACTAACAACCACCAACCACGGGTTGTTCACATGCTTGCAGGATTCGTGGTGAAATGGTTTACATTTCTAAAGGTTTACCTGCCTATACCCCCAAGCACTGCATGAAACAACAGCTTTTATCGGGACTAGCAGAACTTAGTCGCAGCTGCAATCTCGCACACGGAGGCTGGGTGGTAATTAGTAAAAGTCCTTTATTTAAGATGCGATGAAATTTCTTATCCATCATACACTGAAGAAAAAATAAAAACCTCAACTGTGTAGCCAATTAGTGCATATCTGGCTTGAAAATCTGGTTTGTCTTAACAGTTGCGCAAGCAAATAAAAAGCAGTAAACTGGGACCAAATCTGTATCGGTATGCTTCCGAAATAACAGGCTGGGAAAGAGGTTTATGTTAGTTTATGACCTACCTACAGAAAAAACCAAGGTCTGCGACCCCAGAATGATGTACCAAGTGACCTAAATCCGAATTTTGTTTCAAACTTTGTACTAGGCCCCTAATCGAAGTTTAATGGGAAAGTTAACGGATCATAGTAATTTTATCGATTGCAATATTTCGGATTTTTGCAACAAACTAAAATAAATGTAACAAAAAAAAATCCTGTATAGGCAACCTTTGCTTGGATTGGATTAGAAAGTGCGACAGATCCCATGTTCTAGAAACTAACAGATGGCGCAATATTGCCGCACGCCCAATGTTACTTTCTTAAGTAAATGATCGCAATTATTTAGATCTTCCCATGGTCGCGACAATGTACTGTTTAGCTCATCGACCACAGTAAAACCAGAACGCCACTACCAGTCCGTACCAGAGTGCACCAGGATGCGCCTTGTGGAACAGTTCGATGGAAGAATTCCAAGCGCCATTTTGAAGGCCGTCTCCAAAACAGACATTTCAAATGAGATAAAGAGGTTTCGTCTTTCTTATCTGGCAATTTAACTTATCCCATACTTTTCCCTCGACCATACACTACATTCGGAAAATACCTACCCCCAAAAAAATGCTAAACTAATCAAAATACTTACACTTTATGCTCTCTGGAAACAGCCAACCGTCTCTATGACGTCAAACGTTCTGACTTCTAACAAATGGAATACCTAATGAGACGACAGCACACCAACCAGCTACTGTCACCAAACTGCCACTACAATGAAAACAGTGGCGCTACAGTCGTTAAGGCGTAAAAGCGCATGCGCATAAAGGTAAGGTACATGGCTAAAGTTCAAACTCGTAGTTCTTATGTTGACCACCACACTTCGCTTACTATGACAATGGCGCTAGTGTCAAAAATAGGATGAAGTTTTCAGAAAAACCTCGAAGTTGCTGACTTAGGCGTGTAATAACCACGGGTGAACATTTCGTTTAAAATGGGCGTTACTACCGTATAGGCCTACTATCCTATAGTAGGCCTAAGCTGTGCAACTTGCAGGATACTTTCTCTAACTTCGGTTTCATTCCGTAAAGATTGCTTGTGCAAGAAAAATCCGTTCTTCGTCTTGATTTCTTTTAAGTCTTCTTCTCATATTTAACAGTGTGAAATATAAAAACAATAACATTTTCTCGCGCTTGTCTTCCCAACTTTGTGCACTAGCCTATAGCCCAAACACTTCACAACCAGACGAACAAGAGAACTTGTATCAAAGCACTCTGCGTGTAGCCTACCTAGCTGATCACCTAATCAAAACCAACCATTCCAAAAATACTCTAAATACACCTTTCTGGTTTCTAGTAGCGGCAGGAGTTTATAAAAGCATACACGTCCTGGGAGTATCCACGTTGTAAGTCTCGCTTTTATATTCCACTAATTGTACAAGGCCGTCTGGGAGAGAAGCAGCGGATTTCGGCTCTTGCCTCTAGATCAATTGATTTAACATCGTAAAAATCTTATTTCAACAAAGTATAGTGGGAACCAAAGCAACGATACGCTCGAAGGCTTTAACTTCCCGGCATGCATAAAACGGGCATGGAGTCGTGAGGCAAAAACACGTAGTTTCTACTCCACTCTGCCTTGGTTTGAGGCAGCGTTGGACTTGGCCGTGAACCAGTCTGCCCCAGTGGTGCCTATCCCCCCCTGGTCC
>JAHWFP010202773.1:55756-83278 GCA_023313725.1 Lithobius niger
GATTTCGTAAGCAGTTAGACTACTGGCCGATGGGCTCAACTATCATCTGTATTACTGCTCACGAAATCTGAAAATTAAACCGACGAAACAACGGCAAGTAGCGAGGCACGCATTCTCTCGTCTTTCGAACACAAAGTTACCAATCATGCCTTTAAAAAGCTTTTTTTTTTTTTCCTGAGACTGCGTCGCAAGGCGGATGGGCCATACCATTAATACTTGGAGGAGGGGAAAGGACGACTTCCGTGGTGGTGCTCTTCCAGAAACATCGACAGCGACCGTTTACAAATGACGTCATCCAGAAACGGCCACAACGTATTAAAAATTCTGACTCCCCACCTACTCACAGCCTATATAATACGAGCATTTCTCCCGAAAAATATGACAAACTGGTTAAAGGGAAGGTATACCTTACACCAAGAATTAAATTCTTGCTTACACATATCGCCACCGATATGTCCCTTCTAACTTAATGCCGGTTTTCTCATCCAGATGTTTCTCCTTTCCCACTTCTTTCTTCCCACTAACAAATTATTCAACCTATGCACAAAGTACGATAATACATTTTTGAGTGATCTTGTTAGCTGCATTGTGTACTACATTTTGAACTTGTGCTTCTTATATTTTTTTCTTATTTTTTGGTATTTCTCATTTTCCACTACATTGTGTTTATTGTATTTGATGTTGTCTTGGGCGACTTAAAGGAACATAATCCCTGTTGGCTTTCCTGTATGACTCAGTTGTGCGACATTAGTTCAAACGTATGCAAATGTCACCAACACAGTCATTTTCTTGTTTTTTCTTGTGTGCGAGGTGATTTGGCGACATTAACTCTAACCTGTGTAAATGTTGCCAACTGCAATCTCATAGGGTCGCACGATATACCGACCTCGGTCTTATTCACCATGTTTTTTTTAATTGTATCACACTGTTTGTGCAATAAAGCCCCGTCTCTCTCTCTCTATGCTAATAATTCTGTACTAGAAGTTCCGCCAAATTTGAGTCAGATTGTCTTCATGCTAATTTTGCGTAGGACCGTATTTGATGAGGTTTCTTAAAGAATAATTGTGAAGATATTTTGTAACTGGTTTGTCTTCGAACTGACGAACGGTTTAAACGTTATAAGCCCAAAAAACCTTTTTTGAACGCCAGTTTCTGCCGCCATCATTATATTGGCATAAAACTTGGAAAAGTGTCATACACTAGCGTGTACTTGACTACCTGCCCTTTTCAGAAAAAATACTTTTTTGACGTGCCCTTTTCAGAAAAATACTTTGTTGGCGTTTTTATTTTCTATTTTTTATTTTTTGTGTGCTGACTTTTTGCAATGGAAAAAAATAAGGGGACAAACATTTTGACGGTTTCGATTGGTGCAGTAGTACCCGAAAACATCACAATTTTGTGTGGTGTATGTAGTGTGCGCTAAAAATGTCTACTCCCAAAACTGATTCTACCCAATAGTTTGCCCTATCCTTTTGGGGTAAGGGGGATCGGGGGGTTGATGATGATGATGGTGCTGGCGGGTGTTCCTTTTGTAGCAGGGTGCGCCAAGGCCGCAAGCCCAAATAAACGACCACAACACCCACCCCTCTCCTACTCGACATCCCGAGAAAAATACCTTTATCCCTCCGCCAACATCCTCTCTCCAACCCAGGAGCCACCTTACAGCCTCTTCTTCCCCCTCCTCCCGCCTCCCCTCCCACTCCTCCGTCCTCCGCAGGTCTAATATCTGCTTAAATAAAAAATGTGGAATATCATCTAATTCTAAACGAAATATCGTATAATGAGGATCAAATGAAGATGGAGCAGGCGGTCCGACGAGCCTGCCGTCCTAGATTACCTAAATTCACAGGCCCCAATTTGAATTATGATTCCACCCCCAAACTTTGTTTCCCACAAAACAAAATTCATTTCACCGTCTGGTGTTCCTTACTTTCCCTGCTCTCCATATTATAACTAGCACTGGCTTGGTCCAGGGTTTTGTTTCACTCGTGGTTGTTTCCCAGTTTTCGATCGGTGTTGTCTGGACGTTCACTACGACAGGTAATTTTTCTTCCCGTCATATTCTCCTTTCCACTGTGCAACGTTATTTTTCCACTGTGTTACACTATCTTTTCACTGTGTTAGAGCTACTGTCACTTGTGGCAGACAAAATTGAAGTTACTGCCCAGTTCTGCTGCTTGCGCAATATGCTCTTTCATAGTTCTCCCTCCTCTCGTAGCACTTAGTTCCTTAGATAATGCGAGATAAAGGTGTTAAGATTGTTCCAGGAGCACGCATCCATTACCTCATCAAGTGGTGTTCCACAGCCATAGGCCCAGGATGCTCCTAAAGCACACAGTTTGTGAGCCGGCACCGCACTTGGTAAGAGAGACCCTAGTTCGTATGCTCTTTTTATTACTTCACAAATCCACGCTTCCCCAATTTGAATCATATGCTTAAAGCAACATACCGCCTGCCTTATAACCTTCCGCCTGCCTCACAACAACCACGCGACGATCACATCCGCGTATTTACCACAGCTAAGGTCAACTGAGACGGTAGCTTCGTTCCTCGCAACGAAAACGTAGCTACTGTCTCAATTGGCATTGCGCCTAATACTCCAGCCAGTGAACCCATTGATTGTGTCGTCACAAACCGGAATGATTCTCGCATTTTAAAATCACAATTTATAATTTTCTAGGCTAGTGTCTTATAATTTTGCTTCGGCGATCTATTGGAATAATTAATTTTAATTTTTACCGTATTAGTCTTTTAGATTTTAGATCTCATGGTAATTATTAGAAAATTAGTAGATGTACACACAGAGATGAAACGTCATGAGTATTGTACGCGCGCAATGCATGATTTATTGACGGGTCGTTAGTAAATAAAATTCCATTATATTCAACAGAAAATATCCTAGACGCCACATTTAAAAAAGGATTTTTAGCAAGGGAAAGACTAACGGTAAGGAAATAGACCTTTGGGGCCATACTTGATGTGGAGGATCGAGAAAAATGGCGCTGGGAGGTATATCCCTTTAATGGTAACAGACGCCTGCCACTAACAGCAGTACTGCCTTGCACACGGTCATTCCCCGTTTAGCCGTTTATCGCTTTGGCTTGACCAATTTGTACCGGTACTGTGAAAAACAAACTGTCCTTCGTGCATGACATCATCACCTGCCGCTGAGTAACCGCGCAAAACAAATTGTTTGTGGAGGCAACAATGTCCCAATTTCAACTTTTCAAGGTAATTATATTGACAACGCCTTTTCACGCTATCGACCTAATTCACCTACCAGTCGATTCCTTTCGTCGTTGCGGTTCAGAAAATCATAACTAAAACTTGCGCAAACACTTTTTTGTTTTATAAAATAAGTATTAAAACACGTTAAAACGCCACTCAAAACCGTGGTCAGGCTGTCCTAACCATAGAGTTAGATATACATTATATTGTTACACCATAACGCGCGACGATGGGAGCGCAAAAAGAAAACCCGATTTCGACCAGAACATCTGTAAACGGAAATTACCGATGTACGTAAGTATGCAATTCTATTTCTATACCAATATTTCTTTACAGTGTGAAGCAACGTTCGCAAGGGCGCGCACTATTACATACATCGAGAATTTGTGTAATCAGAAATAGTATGACCAGGAGTGTAATAAACCCCTACGGACCCCTACGTCCTACGGACGTGGTTTACTATCATTAGCTCCTGGTATGACGCAAGCATTTGTGAAACCAGGAGCAAATTATGTAACTTCCTTGTTTGACAAATACTTGCGTCATACTATTTCTGATTATACAAATTCTCCATGTATATAATAGTGCACGCGAAGCGCACTACTGTAAACAAATATTGGTATAGAAATAGAATTGCATACTTATGTACATTGGTAACTTACGTTTATTCAGGGAGCTTGGATTACATGTAGCTTTGATAGGGTGGACCCACTTACTATTACGCTGTACCGCGAGAAACCGTGCGAGATTTTGGGAGCTGCTTTGCATACTTCAAACGCGTCTGACGTTTCTGCTCCCATTTTTCGCGCCATTTTACCGATTCTTGCATCTCATTGGCTTTTGATTTTTCCGATGCTTCGACACAAAATTGGACCTAGGACGATTTACTGAATATTTTCAGTAAATCGTCCTAGATTGGACTTACAACCGAACGAGTACGCATCATCAAACATAAGCCGGACCGCCCCAATTGCTTAAATTGTTTTAAAGTGCAATAACCTACCGGTACAATAGACAATGCGTCTGAAAATCGCAACGTTTCTTATCAGAAGGAGAGCACCGTCACATGCAACCATAGTAAACGCATGTCATTGTTTTGGTTTCAACGCAACTACGTCAGCTATTCTCGTCTCGGGTTAGCTGGTAAGAATTTTTCGTTTTGTTTTAATAATGTGTAATTTAACGTTCAGCAAAGATTGAGCGATCAAATATTTCATAATGATTCATTAATTTCGTTAAAAACTACTGGCTAGTTAAAACAAACCTTTTTGTTGGTTTCGAAAAACCAAGCGTCGTCTGCTTCGAGGATTGGTTTGGGAGCAAAAACGTCACTAATTGAATCTCGCTCGTGTATACCTTACCACGAGAAATAGCTGTGTTATAGCTCAGACGCGTTCACCCTATCAAAGCTACGTATAATCCAAGCTCCCTGCGTTTATTGATGTTCTGGTCGAAATCGGGTTTTCCTGTTGCGCTCCCATCGTCGCGCGTTAATGGCGGCCTGACCGAATCTAGGAAAAAAAAGCCGAGGAAAAAAAAGCCGCGGAAAAAAAAGCCTGGAAAAAAAAGGTGATGGAAAAAAAAGCCCCGGAAAAAAAGGCCCCGGAAAAAAAAGCTGATGGAAAAAAAAGCCGATGGAAAAAAAAGCCGCGGAAAAAAAGGCCGTGGAAAAAAAAGCTGATGGAAAAAAAGGCCGATGGAAAAAAAAGCCGTGGAAAAAAAAGCCGTGGAAAAAAAAGCCGATGGAAGAAAGAACGCGATAAAATCCTGGTTCAAAATTTACAAAAATACTACCTAAATGTAGTTACGTGTGTATTAATCATTCATTAGCTGCATGTTGCTCGATCAAGGTCACCTTTGGAATCCCGAAAAGGAAAAGAAGTCACAAGTTTTCTCCCAACTTCCTTAACAGGGGAGGTGGTGGGGGAAAGGGTCTTCCTCAGTTTGGTCGTGTGTCTAAATTATTCACTTTTTTTTTTGCAGTGAGGGGGAGAGGGAGGAGAGGGTGGCGGGAAAGGGATACGATCCAGAAAAAAATATTAAAATGTTTGCAGAGAAACATCAAAATAACTCTAAAAACAAAAAAAAGTAAAGGAGTTCGGGAATAAAAGTATGCTTCCCGGAATTTTCTTTTAGTTGTCCAAGTTACGGATTTAAGGCAAATTTATGATTTCCTGTTTATCCCCCCCCCCTCCCCTCCTATCCAAATTATGGCGGAAACTCGTCATTTCATGATTTATCCTTTAACGATTGAAGGTCACCCGACCAAAGTGAGGACGACCCTTTCCCCCACAACCTCCCCAGTTAAGGAATTTGGCAGGAAACTTGTGATTTCTTTTCCTTTCGGGTTTCCAAAGGTGACCTTGATCGAGCAACATGCAGCTAATGAATGATTAATACACACGTTAAGTGCATTTAGGTAGTTTTGTTGTAAATTTTCAACTACATTTTTTCGCGTTATTTTTTTGACTATCGGCCTTTTTTTCCGCGGCTTTTTTTTCCACGGCTTTTTTTTCCATCGGCCTTTTTTTCCATCAGCTTTTTTTTCCGCGGCTTTTTTTTCCGGGGCTTTTTTTTCCGGAGCTTTTTTTTCCATCGGCCTTTTTTTCCATCAGCCTTTTTTTCCGCGGCTTTTTTTTCCAAGGCTTTTTTTTCCATCAGCTTTTTTTTCCAGGCTTTTTTTTCCGCGGCTTTTTTTTCCGGTCACGGCCTGACCACGGTTTTGAGTGGAGTTTTAACGTGTGTTTATACTTATTTTATAAACCAAAAAAAAAGATTTGCGCAAGTTTTTGTTACGATTTTCTGAACCGCAACGACGAAAGGAATCGACTGGTAGGTGAATTAGGTCGATAGCGTGAAAAGGCGTTGTCAATATAATTACCCTTTAGAAAGCAACAACGGACCCGTTTCAACTTCTGGCCAAAGAATTGACACGCAGTTGACCTCCATGGTTGACACGCCTGACCGTTTTCAATAGGGTCAGGGGGTCGTGTTTGAAATTTTACTTATAATGTAAGATAGTAGTAGTGACAAGCTGTGCTAGGTTAAAAAAAGCCTCAAAAGATTCATACGTTGGTTACCCAATCGACTTTATTTGTGTTAGTTTATTGGTTGTTTGGTCTCATCAACTGCGGTCTGCTGGCGCCTAGTATTCAGGCCATCACGCGTTTCAACTTTGGCGGCTTTCCCGTTTGCCAGTGACACCGTAAGGTACTGCCCTCTACTGCGCTGCGTGAGAACCACGACGTTCCATTGCGAGGCCAATTGTGATTGAAACTACGGTCGTTGCTTTAGTGAGCGAGGAACGTAGGCTTCAATCCCAGTCGGTCTTTTTCCACTGAGATAGCTATAACTTTCAGTTTCGTGTTCAATAAATGTGATATGAACATGAGGCAATGAAATTTGAACGAGTGTTAACTTCGAAACCCTCACCAACGGTACACGGAAGTACGCTCGTTTTGATAGATCAACTTTTATTAAATGGAGAAACAGAATGGACCGTACTAATGCTAATATTTACAGCTAATTTCCGACTTTTAGTTAAAGGCACATAAATCCTTCCGTCCTGGCCGCATTACTGCGCTAAAATATAGTTCACACGAACGCTTCGCGCATTGCTCTGTGAAGCAAGCATGACGTCACATCCGACGCTAGATCTTGCAGTACCTTCCTAAAGCACCGAACAGAACGAACCAAACGCATCATTGTTGGTGACAGTTCAGCTCATTCCCTACTAAAGCCGTGTTGATGTGGGTTGCCTACGTCAACCATCGTCAGCAACGAATCAGTTTACCTACCTAGTGCATGCTCAAAAGCTCCACCACTGGCAATCACCCGCAACCACCTCCCTGAGATGGTTCGCAATTCTGTATTGCTCGCGCCTGGTTACTTCCATTATCGTAGTCTGGTGTAGTCAACTAGCCACGTCTGGCCACGTTAAAGCTATGACGTAACGAGTACTTAGTTGAGCTTGTTGATTTTGCTGAGCTGTGATTGCAATTTCGGAAGGTACCATACGGCTGACGCCAACGTTACTGCGCACGCGCGACGTTAAGTTTGGAGCCAAACTGTCTCTAACAGTGGTGCGTTCAGTTCGCTCTGTTCGGTGGTTTAGGAAGGTACTGATACTCATTTCTGAGTTGCGTCATGTTACACGTCGTACGAATGCTAAAACGTAAACAAACACTGGCGCAGATGAGTGCACGTTATGAACATCAATGACTCCTGTCAGTTGCTGCGGTTAAATACCCACACGTTAGTTTTATTTGAACAAAGTTGACCAAATAAAAGATTCTGGGGTCTTTATTTTGTGTTAATGTCGAAATTTACTTCCGACCTATCGTTGCTGACTATGTTACGTTTATTAATTTATTGGCGATTTCAAGGAGGCATGCTCAGGGACCGGTCATTATGTATCGCTTGGGGGGGGGGGGGGGGTTTCCCCCCCCCCCCCCTTCTTCGGACAGTAAGCTTACGCCCCTGCGACCTATTGCGTTTTTTTCCTCCCGACCGTTATTTTTTCCCTCGCAGCCTAATTTGTGACTTCAGGTTTTAGTATTTATGCGGGCATCAAACACGGCGTTACTGTACAGAATCAGCTTAAATAAAAGGCATAAAATTGGGTCTGTTCTAAGTGTACCATAAAAAAAAAGAAAGCTTCTCCCGACCAACCCTAGTTGTAATTTAATTGGTACTACAGCTAAACGTTTTTCCCTTAGGAAAAAGTCCCTTAGGGAAAGGTTCCCTTAGGAAAAAGTCTGCTACGACAATTTACGTCTTAAACCAGGAGCAAATGAAGATGGACCGCCTGCTCCATCTTCATTTGCTCCTGCTGAAACTCAATCCGCAATTTAATTTCTTCTCCGCCTTTGGTTTTGTCCATCTCCGTGTCAAGATCCTGACACCCCTGCCCTCCCCTTCACCTTCTTTCCTAGTTTCTTGCGGTAAACGTAGGATAAAACTAATTGTCGATTCAATTCTCGTTTTGCCCTTTCCTTTACGATTCGGTAGCAAATCTACTTGGTGGAATAGATAAATGCGTTCATCACTCGCCATTTCTCCTGATAAGCTCAGAACAAGGTTAACTGGGATTGAAGCTGCGTGCCTCGAGTAAGGGAGCTACTATCTCACTTGGCTTTCGCTCAGAAGCAGCAAGTCACGTGACTTGAAGTGCACGAAGAATCACTACGTCACAGACTAGGCGTGTAAACATCGCGTGACGTCACCGTTGAAAGTAGCCCGAGAAGCTTTCTGGCGGGAGTGAGATACTCGTCGGACCGATTGGTTAAAAAGAAGCTTACCAGCGTACACGCGCCATATCCGTCATCGGGATCGTACCCTTAGACGATCAAATAAAAGGTAAATGAATCCATATAAAACTATTTCCGGTAATGTATCGAGGAAAACTGTTAAAATATACCGGATGGAGTTATGTGCCTTTAAATCCCCGTTCACTAAAACTAAAAGCAGCTGGAGAAACTAGCAGCAACGCTTAAGTGGGGTTGGTTGATGCAGTGAACGCAGTTAGTTTAGTTTAGTTCAGTTCATAACACGGCAAAGTCCGTGACTTGTAGCCATGCCAGATGCCACGTGTGCTTGTCCAACATTGCCTTGATGCAGTTGGTTAAGCTAGCCTGGCACAGATCATCTGGAAGATTGTTCCCGCATCGAACGGCAACAGAGAAAAAGTATTTCCGTCATTAAAGGCTGGTTGTCACCAAAAAAAAATCTTAAGAATCTACCGTGGCACCATCTAGCGGCAGTGATATCGTTACCCTTTACAGTTGCTCCCAGGTGCACTCGGACGTACCAAATTTTCATTGAAATATTTAGGAGGCACCTGACTTGTTTGCTTCTTTAAAAGAATTGGCGCTATGCATTCTAGATAGCGCTAGAGGGTGCTAGATTCTGCAGACTTTCATTAGGTGACAACCTGCCTTTAAGTCGACTGTGAGGGAGCTTGAGGGAGTCACCTCTCAAGTTAGTAGTGGTGGCCATCATAAAGAACTCGTTTGAGTCCAGTCCTGTAATGTCTCTTAAGAATTTTGAAGCACTCAATCAACATGCCTCTCTTTCGTCGTTGCTCCAGAGTCAGCAGTCCGGACAGACTCAACCATTTCTCGTAGCCTACCTTGCCCTTCATGACTATACACAGGAAGCAGTCTTTGCACGCTCTCCAACAGCTGAATGTCTCGTTGTAACTAGCGAGCCATGTTGCACTGGAAAACTCCTCAAGTGGCCGGATGAGAACCTTGTGGATTCTAGATAAGTTTTCAAGAGAAAGCCTAGGTAGATGTCTGGAAAGGAAGCCAGCCATTTGCTTGGTCTTAGCAGCAGCAGAAGCACATTGTTTGCTTATTGATAGATCGGACTCCATAATAACGCCCAGGTCCTTGATTTGGCCGGTAACCATGAGTCTTGTATGATCGATATGACAAGGCTTTCTTACGTTTTTGTGCCCCACATGCACAACGAAGCTCTTTTCGGGGTGAAGCCTCATGCCAATGACAGTGTACCAGGTTCGAAGAAGATTTACATCATTTTGAAGCACGTTTGCATTGCTCCTCTCATTGATCTTTTCAGAATCCTTGACATCCTCTGCAAAATTGCTGCAATTGTCCTGAAATGCGGCATGTGATTCACTCGTGTAAAGGACGAACAGCTTGGGACCAAGCACTGAGCCTTGTAGCACACCAGAAGAACAGTGAACGAGTTAGAAGTGTTTCCATTAGCAATAAATCTCTTCTGTCTGTCTTCTAAAATACTGGAGATCCATCTAACCTTTTCAACACGGATTCCACGGGAGCACAGTTCGTTAACAAGGATATCATGTACCACCATATCGAAGGCTCTCAACGTCTGCGAAGATGTCAACCGCCTTACCTTCATCGACTAGCTTCGTCCAGTGGTTTCTAGGAATAAGGTGGTTAGTCATGCATGACCTACCCGGCACAAAGCGATGTTGAGTGTCATCGGAGATGCCAAACTCATCAAGTTCCTCATTAAATTCTGGCAGGAAGATTCTTTCACAAATCTTGCGTACACAAGGGAGAGAGAGAGACTCACTGGCCGATAGTTCAGCGTTGAAAGCCTAGATCCTTTGTTTTTGTTAGCTTGATGTTGGCCGTTTTTCAGTCTTGCAGTACAAGCCTATGACTGAATGATTTTGATAGTAGCTTAGCCAGTAGCTCTGCAAGCCTCTCAGCACAGTCTTTTAAAAATTTGTTTAGGATGCCGTCTGGTCCACTTCCCTTATTGGGGTTGAGATTTTTCTGTGCAGTAAGCATCTTTGATTGAGAGATACATATCTTGCGCATGTGGGCAGCATATCACAACAGGTTCAGCCTTAGCATGAGAGACCGTCTGGAATTTGATGCCGAACTCGTTTGCTACCTATTTCCCATCTTAAATGGTGCGGCCCTGTGAATTTACCAGGCTGATGGCAGTTGATTTCGTTCTCATGTTACTGCTGAGGTCCCCAAAAAATCTCTTAGGGTTGCTTTTAATGTACTTGATGACATTTTGGAGCTGATCGTGCTTATTTGAGTGCAGCTGTTCGGTGACCTTCATGCTTTGTTCCCTAAATTTGTTGAAGTCATCAAGACGTTTGGTCTTAGTAAATCTCTTCCAAAATTTACGTTTCAGTCTAATGACATCCAAAATGTTCCTCGGAAGGTTATGGGTGTTTCTATACCTAGAATGCTTTCAGGGACGTATAAAGCCAGCAATTGAACAAGTTTTTGGCATGCCCTCCAATCTTTTGTAATGTCCGCGTCTGGAGAAAAGATTAAGTCCCGCTTAACTTTTGACAGCTCTTCATTGTTGGCCCCATAGTCTACCTTGAAAGAAGTGAGATGATTGCTCTAAGGTTCAGCACAACAGCGAGAGGAGAGATTACCTCGCCCCAAGCTTAAATCATATGAAAATAGTTAAAGACTATTGCGGGAAAGCAGTTTGTTCCCCTTTTATAACTGATGACAAATTCCCTCTTTCTGCCCAACCAATCAGCTCACTCCATTTTTATCCAGCTAAAACTACAGTGCCCACGATACATGGAAGTTGTATGATCTTCGTACATCGATATAGAAGAAAAATAAGGAAGTATGATTCCATTACTTATACGATACTGTACTGCTAAGTCAGGAGTGTCTGCAGTGGTACAGCAAATTATAGGAGTGCGTAGTAGAGGTGGTCATCTGTGAGACAGTGGTGTGTGCCACACTTACAGTGTGTACACTGGCACGTCACGTAAGCATTAAATACTAAGCATTCCAGCCAATGGTGAACCCTGCATGTAACCGATGGGAGAGAGTGGGATGATGTCACTGAAGCAGAGACAGGGTGTGTGTGTATTCTCTCTCAAAAATAAAAATCAGATATTTTGTGGTCCATCTTTGATAGTACCTACGAGAGTTCAGTAAACATTGGTATAACGCAGAGTAAGGATGAACCAGCACCATCACAGACGACACCGAAAACGGGGTTGTTTGGAGTACTGAACACTGCACCGGGACAAATGTGAGAAGTGCTGCTTTCTCTAGAAATGATTAGAATCAAACAGGCAGTGCAAGACAACAGCAACGTGGTGACATCATCAGAGGGCACATTTGAAGAATATTTTCCCCATGTCATATGTCGACTATCCTTTCTGGAGTTTCCGGATCACGAGTCATCATCACAATCAGGACACTGGGCTTCCAACGAAATGTCTGACTCATCAAGCAAAGAGCATCATGGCAACCGCCGGGTGGAGCTGGACAATGCGGGTAACAAAATGTACGTCGCCTCAACAGCAGAAGCCTGGTACTCTCTGCTGCCAAAGAATGAAGTCTCGCCGGCCACTAAGAAACACGATTTGCCTTGTTTTTGGTGTGTGTTATTCATGATTGCTCTGTTGATACTGCATGGCACAGAGGGTATGCAAGGGGAAGGAAGTTAGGGGTTTATTGCAATCCCGTTGTGGGTCTGCCCGAGTTTGAAGTTTAAGAGGAATCAATGTGGGAACTGGATTTTAGTACACCCAGAAGTATGCCCAATGCCGCTGACCATCTGAGCTGCAATGCCATGTGCAGGATGGGACTGTATGCAGGAAAAAGCAGCGACCGATGCCGCTGAGTGCATTCCAGAAGGCCCAACAGGCTACGTTTCTGAGCTCAATGGATCGTTTGTGGTGCAGAAATCATAGCGTTTGACGAGACAAGGGACGCTCAAGGAGCAGTGAAATCGTCAAGACTGTTTTTTCATTGCTTGCCAATCTACAAGGAACACGAGCTGCTTTGGGACTACGATCTAATGGGATACAAATGGGATACAAATGGGATACACTATGGAACAAAGGTTTGAAACATACGCACGGGAATGGTTAGAAGGCAGAATAGTCCACACCCCGGAAGAATGAGAGGGAGAAAACAATTTGAGTGGCCTTTAATCAAGAAAGCTGGCAGGCTACATACATTATTCTGGACTGACAGACTAGGACAGAAATTTGTGTTTGGATAAACAAAATAGAAATAATACTTTAGCAGTGAAGATTGACGTTTGATCTACAAGAAATTTTGGGACGTTGGAAATTACTAGAAAATTTTTTTTTCTTTCTCCAGAGTGTTGATATTTCTGCCATATTTGTAGGCTTGCTTGGGGAAGAGAAGGCGAATCAGATTCAGTTTGAGTTGGGAAAAGGTTAGTGAAACATGGTCGATCTCCTGCACTTTTTGCGTAATATTATCGGATGTAACGAGTGGTGCAGACATCAGGATATACTACTCCATAGGAAGCTTCGGAGTTTAGTTATTCACGTGATTTTAATGGTGATGGGCAACTAGAAATTTTTTTTGGCAACAAGGCCACTGTTGAACGTATGATGCAAGGGTTGCAGTTTACTATTATGGTTCTTCACGGTAGACATTTAAAATGGTGTTTTTTCTCTACTTACTCATTTATAGTGAGTCCCTATGTTATGACGTACTGTAGGAATAGTAAGTGTGATGTCGAGCCTTAAATCCCTACCCAGGCCCATTTCTCACTCCCCTCCCCCACCCCCGTCCCCCATTTCCTCCTCATTACTTCCCCCAACCCAGGTCTGCCGTTTTTATCATTTTCCCTGTGGGGGACCCTAAGAATGCAGGAGTGCATCGAAAGAGCCAAGTTACAGTAAAGTTACGAGGTGTCTGGATCAATCAACTAGTCCAGGAGGTTAGCTGGATAAAAAATGTGTGACAATCCGAGTGCAGACAATTTGATTCGTTTTTCAGACAAGAGACGCGAGGAACCTGTGAGAAAACCTGAGGGTCACACCAAGCTGTCTTGATCGACCGTTTGTGTCAGCAAAGCGCCAGTGAGTTTACCTTGCAGTCAGAATGGGAACTAGCGCAAGTTTTACTCACGTTTATGTTACGAGGGTAGAAAGTGAATGGCTGGGGCCAGCCATAAATGATAGTTTGTGTACCCTCGCTCTTGCAGGGAATCGGCTAGTGCCACCAGTGGGTTTTGATCACTCCCGTCCCGTTGGTTTTTGTTAGTGGCCCAAAAATAAAAACGGTTTTAAGAATTATGAGTGTAAATGGATTAATACAAAATGCCTATTCTAATGCTTATGTAAAGATGCTAGGGATATAAATATAAAAATCCATCCTACACGCCAAAAAGAAAGAAAAAAATCGTAATAGTGTGCTGTATACGAGCTAAAAGGTACCATGTCTAAACATCATGTTAACCATGAGTGCGAGTGACCGAGTGAGGTTGTCTCGGGGTGCAGGAGCCACTTGGTCCGGTGCCAGGTCGTGAAAAGTGTGTTTTCCCCCTTTTTTTGAATTATCAGCGTAACTATTTTGCACTAGGAGCATTAGAATGAAGGAGGAAAAGCTGTGGGAGTTTTTTAGGGACAACCACCCCGTATTCCCTCTACCGACTCTAATTTTGTTTTTACTACCTCTACGTTTCTTTAGATATTTAGACATGGTACTTTTTAGCTCGTATACAGCGCACTGTTATGATTCTTTTCTTTCTTTTTAGCATGTAGGATGGATTTTTATATTTGTATCCCTAGCATCTTTACATAAGCATTAGAATAAGCATTTTGTATTAATCCATTTGCACTCATAATTCTTAAAATCGTTTTTATTTTTGGACCACTGACTACAAAGAGTGGATACCTTGGGACAGTGATGTTACGAATGACCACGAATTTTTGGGTCTCTTTTATATTTTATCTCTCTCGGATTGTTTCTGGAGGTACTTGCCGAGAAACAAGAGAAAAGGAGAGTGTGAGGGTTAAAGACTTACCAGGGGAGGGGGTATGTGTAAAAAATGTGACGTCATACTTTTTATATTTTTACATAACTTTATTGGAATGAAGCTTCGCTTATGAATCCACAGCAATAAAACTATTGTATCCGCATCATGAAATAATCACTGCATCAATTAACAACTGACTTTATACATTTGATAGCATTACACCCAGAGGTGGTTTTAAGAAATACAATTTCAAATCGGATATGTTGTTAAGGAATAATCAAGGTGACGAAATGCACAGGTGGTGTGAGCTGCTCACCTATTTGCTCACCAGAAGTTTCCGAAGTGCAAAAAGGGTATCGGCCCCAAGCGGTAATGAGCGAATACCCACATCGCAAGATGTTGAAACCCGATTCATAGATGGTGTGAGCTGCTCACCTATTTGCTCACCAGTAGTTCACCAGTAGTAGAAAATCTGACGCATCGTTTGTAAATATCAAGATGGATGTAATGCACACTCAAATTTCTGATAGCATTAATTCTCAATTGGACACCAAATTTGATGCTTTCCAAAAAAAAATTCCTCAAATTTGCGGGTGCTTTGTCTGCTGAAAAATCAAAGTCGGAAAATCGCTCGTCACAACCGCCATCAACACCATCCAACGATGCGTTATGAAAGCAAATGGACAAAGAAACAAGGTGAGCCATAACGCTGTCGCAACTGCGACACGGGTTGTTTGCAATCGCTTCACTCAGTTTGTCAACAGTATGACTGATGACACCTTATTCGTGCAAGAAAACATTTTAATACTCTTAACTGCACATAAATGTTTTGCTCAGGTGTGTTCTGCTTCTGTTTGAAGCTGTCTTCTCGGGGGGGGGGGGGATTAAGTGGAATGTAAGAGAGATCTCATTTGGAAAGAGAGATCTCATGGGAAAGGTACGAATTGAAGGTTTTCTTTTCCACACGTTTTTCCATCCACAAAACGAGATGTCACTAGCCCCTAGAAGGTCTGTAATGATGAAATGACCTGGCCTAAGTGAGAGCCGCAGTACATTTTCAAATCCAACAGCGACCTTGCGTTTTCCAACAACGCGTCCCTACAGTGTATCTTGACTCCAACACATCACCCTCTGACCAGCTTGGGCTGAACACTTCGCAATGGTATGGTTCAAGGTTCTGCTACAGTGTAGGCCAGATCGTCTTACAAAAAAAAAAAACACATATGCGATTAGGTTGTGCATTATGGCCACCGAAAACACTGCTGATTCAGTTTATTAGAGTCGATTAGACTCTTATGCGAACGGTTTGTCTGGGTGTCTGTCTGTCTGTGTTTTCGCGCTATAACGTTTTAACGACTTATCGGATTTCTGTCAAATTTTGCACACACATTCTATGGCACATTTCTAGGTCTAAGTTCGAAAATCGGTCGAATCCGATGGGGGAATCCTCCGCTAGAAATAATCAAAGATTTTTGTCGCAAACGAATAGCGTTTGTTTTTTTTTCTTCGGCCGGCTGACGTCATCCATCCACGACCAATGACTGGAAACTATGTAGCCTTCGTCAGCGGCGGACGTCACCACCAACCGACCAATGACTGGCAACTTGATCAATTTTATTCTACAGATCACTGACGTAGGCACTGATCTCATTCGTACGAACTGGATAACACAGTTATACAGGGTGTTCGGAAATTGGTGTCAAATATTTTGAGGGTCCGCTGTGTGATCAAAGATAAGAAGAAAAAGTCCTATAAACATGGGTCCGGAAATGCACCAGTCTTTAGTTACAGCCCCCCCCCCCCCCAGGTTTGGGGTAAACAGTTCTTAAATACCTCGTAATGATTCACCGTTTCCATTCCAAACTCAGGATATGTGCTATATCATACCTGGTATTTCAGTACTTCATAATACAGTATTGGGTCGCACAACTTATCAGAGGGAGAGGTAATTTTCTTATGGGGGGGGGGGGATCAAACGTGGGGGAAGAGAGGAGTAACTGCTTTGGTCTTGTACTTTAATGAAACAAATTGTAGAAAAAACACATCGTGTGATTGAAAACAATCGAAAGTAGTACTGTACTTTCTTTCATTACGTGTAAAGACCAAGTAGGTTACATCGTTTTCCAAGTTTGTGCCCCCCCTCCAAAAAAGAAAACAACTACTGTACGTACATCTCTGTGGAGAGCACCAAACATTATCAATCGGGTATCCTCGCCATTAAAAGTGAGGGATTTAATGTGTTTGTTTTCTACTCTTCAAGCAAAGAAGCTTAAAACGTAAAAGTGGGGGAATCCTTAGAATTCGGATGATCACTTGTTTCATTGGCCGAAGCGGCGAGAACAACATTACTGTACGCAACCCACACATTTGAATTTGGTTGCTTATTTGTTTGTTTGTTTGTTGCCTTTGTCTAACGCTACAGCTTCCACAAAAATCGTCGCATAAACTTGGTTTTGATTTGGAGGTAAATCTCCACCTCAGATTCTTTGTAGTTTTAAGTGTTAAAGACAAAAATCCTTGAAAACCCAACTTCTAAAAAACAATAACTTAGAAGTCTTAAAAGTTACATTACAGCGGGCAAGCTCTGCCATTCATTAGTTGCTATCCCCCTGTTACGATCTCCCTTCCAGAATGTAATAACATTTATTGACAAAAACAACAACGTTTGTGATGCGAAAAAGTACTGTAATCACAAATTCAAATTGAACATTCGCATATCTGTACAAGGTGACCTTGAACACCATTTGGAGAGTCCACATTTCGGGGTTGACAGATGACTTCTTGTTAATACAGGGGTTTGTTAAATCACTTGATGACTTAAATCTAAAGGTGACATTGTGATCCTTTGTTCACGTTTACTGTTCGGTAGTTCTCTTCCCTAAGTATGGAGTATCCAGACATCGAATTGGCAGACATGCACTACATGTATGGTCTTGCAGATGGAAATGCATTGGAAGCACGACGTCTCTACGCTCAAAGGTATCCAGACAGGAATTTGCCATGTGCTAGAACGTTCAGTCGTATCCACCAGCGCTTACGGGAAACAGGCTCATTTAGGAGACGGACATCGGATGCTGGAAGACCCAGAACTGTGCGAACTGTTGGCTTGGAAGACAGAGTTCTCCAGCACATAGCAGAAAATCCATCGGATAGCACACGACGCATTGCACGCAGAGAGGGTGTCAGTAATTCGACGATTTGGGACATTTTGCATCATAACCTGCTATACCCCTACCATTTGCAACGTGTCCAAGGTCTTGGCGAGGCCGACCTTCCACCACGACGAGCGTTCTGTGTGCGACTGAATCATGAATGTGGAGCAGACGCTCATTTCCTGCCGTCTATCCTGTTTACAGATGAGGCTGGCTTCACACGTGATGGCATATTCAACTATCACAACAACCATCTTTGGGACCATGCAAATCCGCATGAGGTACAACAATCTAGACATCAACAACAATTAGTCTAAACGTTTGGGCTGGAATTGTTGGTGATCATTTGGTAGGGCCTTTTTTTCTACCTCGACGCCTAAATGGAGAAACCTACCTCCATTTCCTCCAGTATGACTTGCCCCAACTACTGGAAGACGTTCCCCTGGCAGTCAGGACACGAATGTGGCTTATGCACGATGGTGCACCTGCTCACTTCAGCCTTTTGGCCCGACATTACCTTGATGGAAGCTTTCCTGACAGATGGATTGGACGTGCAGGCCCAATAGCATGGCCTGCTAGATCTCCGGACTTAAACCCGTTAGACTTTTATCTTTGGGGACACTTAAAGTCACTCGTGTACAGTACACCAATTCCCAATGCTGATGTACTTCGCCAAAGGATTGTGGATGGATGCAACCAGATTCGCACAACCCCTGGAATCTTTGAACGGGTTCATCGGTCCATGGCGCAGCGGCTTCGGAACTGCATCGAGGCAGAGGGGGGTCATTTTGAGCACCTACTATGATAAAAAGCTTACGTTTAGTTTGTTTTCCGTCGTATTTATCTTTTTGAGTTGCTTGTCACAGAATGTTCTGGAGAGGAGGTCTTTTGCGGATGCGTATTGCAGTTAATTGCAGCAGAGCCGCAAATGCAATGATACTCAGTAAAACTTTGAGTAGCCATCTTCTGTTTACTTAATGATGTTTCATTTCTCGATTGTTTTCAATCACACAGTAATGTGATACGATGTGTTTTTTCTGGTATGTACAATTTGTTTCATTAAAGTACAAGACCAAAGCAGTTACTCCTCTCTTCCCCCACGTTTGATCCCCCCCCCCCCATAAGAAAATTACCTCTCCCTCTGATAAGTTGTGCGACCCAATACTGTATTATGAAGTACTGAAATACCAGGTATGATATGGCACATATCCTGAGTTTGGAATGGAAACGGTGAATCATCATTACGAGGTATTTAAGAACTGTTTACCCCAAACCTGGGGGGGGGGGGGGCTGTAACTAAAGACTGGTGCATTTCCGGACCCATGTTTATAGGACTTTTTCTTCTTATCTTTGATCACACAGCGGACCCTCAAAATATTTGACACCAATTTCCGAACACCCTGTATAGTCTAATGCCGGCATGCGCGAAATCAACGTAGGCTTGGGCTACTTGTTTGGACAATCTTTCATGACTTTACTGCTTACTACTTCTTACGGGATGGTGGAAGGAGAAATATTTAAAACAACTTCTACTGTATGACATTTGTTTTTTTGTTGTCAGGGGAGCGAAGGGGGAGGGGGCGCAAATTCATAAAACTACTTTTGGGCAATGAATGTGCTATCTAGATATTTCATCCTTATCTGTCGCAGTTGGATAAATGAAATGTTCAAAACGCCGAGACTAAACGGTTTGGAGTATTCCCGTATCGTAAAACTGCCAAACGGTGCTGAATATTTTTAATGTTGATTCAGTTCACTAGTATTCTAATTAAACGTACAGTTTAAAATGAAACCGATCGAAGAATCGTAGTGGGCTCGTCTTTAATTTAGAGGTGTGCGCCGCCATGCTATCCGACGCAGTTGACTAAAACATGTATGGGGGGATCGGGGGATCGAGGCAACAAAGCTAGAAATGCAAGCGACCACTAGTCTTACGGTTGCATACGTGTCGTGGAACCGCGGCCACGAAATCATTTGGGTGTTAGGATTCTATTCTTACGAGGGATATCACACGTGTTAGACAATTAGTAGCCATACCGATCGCTGTATTCGCAACAGGAAACAAATCGACTCTCACTATAATTGGTTTAATCAAGTTTATTTGTGTTGCTGCTGCTTTCGGTTGAGGGAGTTAATTGCCAACAGAGATACGCTGCCGCTCATTTCCTTAAAACGTATCTTAGCTACACAGGGGTTTGTTGTCCCGTCATCCCTCGCGTCGCATGGATACACTCTACACATTATAAGGAAAGGGGTGAAACCAGCCAGCAGCCATATCGTAAAACAATCCATTTTTTTTTTTTATAATCACTATCATAATCACTGGAACTCGCGCTGCACGTCTTTCACACATTCTAAGTCATTATTTGTACCACTAGGTTGTCCAGAGTGATCTGAGAAGCTTTTCAGTTTTTGCTATCCCTATCATCTTCCGGTAATGGCTGGGGTTTTAAAGTGGCACTATCACCGATTGAAAGCAGACGAATTCTGACCACTTCTAGCGCTATGTAGTACCATCTAGCGATTGCTAGCACCAAGCGAAGGAATGCATAACGGCATTTCTTTTAACGAAACGAACAAGCCACGACATCCTTAATTATTGAGTGAAAATTTGGCTCATCCTCGTGCACCTGCGAGCAAGCTATAACGGTTAACAATACCAATGTCGCTAGATGGCGCCACGGTATTTTCGTTCGCATTTCAATCGGTGATAGTGCCACTTTAACCTCGATGCTAAAACGCTTCTCAGGTCGCTCTGGGGCGAGTTGCTCGTCAAACACGAACGTCGAATATGACGCGATTTTGACGTAATCGTTGCCATGTTTGCACACGACGTGGCCAACGATTCCGTCAAAATCGCGTCATATTCGACGTTCGTGTTTGACGAGCAACTCGACCCTGGACAACGTACGAGCACAAATAATGGCTTAGAACGTGAAACAATTTATCAATAAAGACGTGCAGCGCGGGTTCCATTGACTGATAATAGCTCGTAAACGTAAAATTTAACAACGCACTATTGTTCTATTAGAAACTATTAGAACGCTTGGCGTTGCCAGAGAGGGGGCCTTCTACTCATGTATAAATTATTGCTGGTATTGACATCTATTTACCTAATTCACTTTTTGTTTTATATGTATCCCCATTTTCTACCAAAGGATCCCGATACAAATGGACTATGTCTCGTTGTAGGCTTCAATTCTACTTTGAACTCCGTTGCCTGTAGAAATGTTGGCATGTGGAATAGCCTACCTGATTTTGTAACTTGGGCTCCTTCCGCTAACGTGTTTAAAAATCGATTGGATATGCATGCAGTCTCTGATGAGGTAAGGTATCATTATGATTAAGTATGTAAGAATTCCTTTTAGGAAACCTGCAACTAATGTTCTTATTAAATTAAATGTAAAATTAAATTAAATAGTGCAAGTGCAGACCACAACACGTCGAAAGTTGTTCTCTGGCTCCAAGTTTTATGCACGTACAACGCCATTTTTTTCAGAGTTGCGCGTCGCGTTTTGTAATTGCTAGTAGTATAAATAACGTCATCACTCAAATGACTCGCCAGCGTTGAGCAACGAGTGTTGATATTAGGAATGTACTGATAGTCATACGATCTCACTCAACGTCACACAAAATGACATGCGATGATGCGTGTGACGTGCGTGCAACGGTTTTATGTTTTAGGTTGCCCCCCACTCCCACCCAGTACTGGTGCAGTCCGATGAAATCTAATACTGCCACTCCTTTTCCTGTATTTGTGACAGGTTATTTTAAACTGGCTCGTGGTACAAAAACTTAAGCTGTTTTTTAAGTTTTATGCAGACCCACGAAATTGCATTTCCCCCACAAAAAAATTCAGAGCGGGCGGTGAGATTGACGTGTGGAACTTTTTCAGGGGGTGGGGGTATGAGTAGGTACGACAAAATGTGACATGGGGGAGGGAGGGAGTCAAAATTGGTCAAAAAGAGCGTGACATACTTCATGAATGGTCCCTTAGTACTCTAGTTCCAGGGCATTAATAGTGCTAAGCAAAATATGGCAACAACTTAATCCAACATATGGACGTCGGGACGATGTTACTTGGATTGCAGCTTTCATGAAATTAACCAGGGCCAAATTAGAATTTAGCGAACCCATAACTGATTATGTATCTACAGAGTGAGAAATTCGATGAAAGTGGCTGCAGAAGCTGGTAACCTGTTAAAGGAAGCTCAAGCTTGTAGATGTTTATTACATTGAATCACAGACATAAATCTACAATTGAAGAATCATTACTTAGAGGGGGCATGGCTCTCATTTTAATGTTCAATACAGCATGCACTCAATGCACTTTTAATGTTTAATACAGCAGTGCACTCAATATTACCGACAAGAAAGAATACATAATGTATTTACCCAATGTAGCCATAGCTACCGTAGCAGTCTCCTTTTCTTGTGTCTCAATGTTTCTTCGTGTTTTCAGTGAAGACTTGATGCTTACTGACTGGCTCTTCATCAGAAATTTATCTCCCCCCCCACCCACCACCACCACCCATCTCATATCAACCACCGTTTTTCCACCTCTTCATTCAGGCGTGAATGATAACAGACTTTATTTCCACATTCAACAAACGTTTTAGCTTAAAATACGATGATTAAACCCACACATTAACTAAAAAGAAAGCTGCAAACACATTTATTTGTTTTTAAGTCAATTTTATTCTCTTCCACATTAAAAATACATACATTTTGAGTTTTCACAACTGTGGCTTCTTTACAATTTTCATAGTTAACATTAGCTCTGACGGTACAAGTGAATACTACAGCACACTATTTACAATATTGGCAAAATTGGAATATTTGCATGCTCTACCAGAATTGCAGTAGTGACAAACACATAACCCAATTTTACATAGAGCCAAATAGGACGGTTTTGTAGAGTGGCAGAAGTACAGTTTTATCATGGGAGAATTTGTACGTTTTAAATCTTGTAACATCAGAGAGGTCAGCAGTGGTTTTGTTTCTTGGAATGATGTTTTCTGTGACAGTGGCGAGGATTATTTCACGCATGACCTTAAAATTGAGCAGCTGGGATGTCCGACAGGACTGAGTAATTCCTTTCACCTTCCACGCAGACTCACCAGTTCAGAGTTTATAGCTATAACTTTTTGGACCACCACTGACATATTCTGTGATATAGCTGTCCTCACCATATTCAGTCAGCTCATTTGCAAGTTTGCCAAAGTGCTTCGAAATGCAATGTTGGAGTGGATTTTCTACTTTTTTTGCATTTTACCAGCAGACCATCTGTATCACCGTATAAAATGGCAGGAACACACTCCTCTTCATCTCCAAGGGCATTAAGTTTCACCCACTACTTCAAACAGTGAATACAAGTGAAGCCGTGCAGTTGTGAATGCTGCCAGTACTACATTTGTAGTGCCATGGTCGTCAGTGAACTCCTCAGCAGATGAATGTACAATACTGACACTATTCCTCATTTACAATGCTCCTCGTTTACAATACTGACATGCTAGATTGTGACACTATTACTTTCAAGAAGATGGGCGTACCAACGACCAGCAGATGTAATGTATTCAGTTTGACTGAGGTTTGGTCGCCTACCAAAGCGACCCCAGAAACTGTTAGCTGCAAATTTGGCCAGTTTACGCATACCAAGATTCTGTTTAATGTTGTCACAGTTAAGTTTGGTTTTTTCGACTTCGTAGTAGTTGTCTACGTATTTTACTTGCTTTCTTTGTAATCTCCAACCCATGCAGGATAGCTTAAAGGGATATACCTCCCAGCGCCATTTTTCTCGATCCTCCACATCAAGTACGGCCCCAAAGGTCTATTTACTTACCGTTAGTCTTTCCCTTGCTAAAAATTCGTTTTAAAATGTGGCGTCTAGACGATATTCTATTGAATAATTGTTAACTTTATTTACTGCGTCCCGCAGGGTATGATGCATTGCACGCTTACAATAATCATGACGTTTCATCCCTGTGTGAACATGTACTAATTTTCTAATAATTACCATGAGATCAAAAATCTAAGACTAATGCGGTAAAAATTAAAATTAATTATTCCAATAGATCGCCAAAGGAAAATTATAAGACACTAGCCTAGAAAATTATAATTTGTGATTTTAAAATACGACAATCATTCCGGTTTGTGACGACAAAATAAATGCGTTCACGCTGGCTTGTCTATTAGGCACAATGCCAACTGAGATAGTAGCTACGTTTTTCGCTGCGAGGAACAAAGCTACTGTCTCAGTTGACCTTGACTGTGATAAAAGCGCGGATGCGATTGACGCGTAGCTGTTATAAGGCAGGCGGAAGGTTATAAGGAAGCGGTATGTTGCTTTAAAGCTTCAGGATTCAGTTTTAAGAAAGCATTGAAGTTTGGGGAAAACAGTGTCTATTTGTTGCATGGTACCAGTGAAATGCCAGATTTCATAAGTTACCAAGAGCTTGTAACCAAGCTCAAGAGCCTTGTCAATTTCAGGCATCACCCAAGGCCCTTCAGCACACTTTAATTATCAGTACACTCGCAGTGTTTTTGTTGTCTTGTATCCGCACAGGTACGGCACAAAGGGAAGATCAGTTTTCTTTTACGCAGTGTCTCTAGTCCTGGTTGGGCTGTAACTGTTTCAAGCCTATTTGGACGCGTTGCCGGGAGCAGAGTTCTGCGTGTGTGAATCCCGGCAAACAAAAAAAAATCGTAGTTTTTAGGCAAACCTTTATTAGTTTTGTTTAGGATTATCTAGTTTAGGTTAGGTTAGGTTACGTTGGTTAGGTTCACTTTAACACGCTGAAGGCCTAGTTTTCAACGAATTCAGCGGGACCTGAGTCTTTATAAACTGGATCCCGTCACCGGGACCTGAGACACAGCTTTCTTTTACTTTTATACCGAAACAATTGATGATACAGCTTGTTTGGGGGAAAAAATCTTACAGTAGACGAAACCATAATGTTAACTGGCTACACAACCCATCAAGATGTCAGGATGGTCAACAGGGAGTTTTCTGGTCTTGTTAGTGTAGGGATAAAGCAAGGTGACGTCAACATAAATAATCATCTGGTCATCCTCACAGAGTGAATACAATTGAAGAGCATTTGGGCGTCCTCCAGCAAAAGTGTCACGGGGTTGAAGGGAAGTTTTGGTGTTACGGTTGGCAATAAAGTCCCATCTCTGGATCTTGGTGGCGAGTTTCTTATCTCGCTTTCCCACATGGTAACGACATTATACCCGTGAGAGTGAAGCTCCACTTCTCGGCCTAAAGTCTTTGCATGGAGTTCACCATAGTGCATTGCATTAATGGATTACAAACATCACCGCCATATGCTTCTGGATCCCAATAAAAGAATAATCCATTAAACTCCAGAATGGTTTTTGTTGGCTCGTGACACCCATCGAGATATTAGTAGCAGTGGCGTAACTAGGGTTTTGTAGTGAGGGGGCAACACTAGGCATTTAGCCGAATGGTGTAGAGGGAGAACCGAATAAGAGCCCCGGAAGCTGATGCATTTTTGCTATTTTCTGGCATTTTCTGGCCTTGTAAAGTGCCGTTGGAAACATTTTTATATAACCAGCTTTGCTGCCTGCATTATACGCATAAAAACATTTTGTAATGTAAATCCTTCAGTTTTTCATACTAGATACTTATTTTTTAAGCACTGTTACTTTGTTAGAAATGTTGGGAATTTTAAGCAAAATATGGAGTTAGTAATTCTTACTGTTCATCTTTACTGATTTTCGTATTTCTCCATTTGTTACGTGGTTACTTTAGTGATTTAAAGGAGAAACAGTAGAAGTATAAATTAGCTAAGATGAAAGTTGCGTCTTTGACCTCAAAATGCAGCCATCTGACGGTAAATAATTTTTCAGCTATGGAAAAAGTGACTTGGCCAATTTGCCGAATAAGCTTTTAAAATCTCACAGAGGGGGCAAATCGCCCTGCCCCCCCCCCCCACTAGTTACGCCACTGATTAGTTGTCTAGTTTCTTCTCACCTTTTCCAATGTGGGAATGCTGATAATCAAGGCTATCTTTGTGAAAATCCATTGTTGGGTCCTAATGTTGTCATGACGATGCTCACGGTAACTCCGAGTAGGGATAACGCCAATGGTGTCAGGTTCCACCAGTTCATGCGATATGCCTTGCGACCTCCTAGATGCCACATTTAAAAAATGGATTTTTAACAATGGATTTATTAAAGTGGCACCATCACCAATTGAAAATCGTACGAAAATACCGTGGCGCCATCTAGCGGCAGTGATATTGTTAACCCTTTACAGCTTGCTCACAGATGCACGAGGACATACCAAATTTTCACTCAATATTTAAGGAGGTCGTGGCTTGTTTCTTTCGTTAAAAGAAATGGCTTTGTTCATTCCTTAGCTTGATGGAAGCTAGATGTTCCCAGATTCTGCCAACTTTCAGTCGGTGATAGTGCCACTTTAACGGTAGGTAAATGAACCCTCCCCAGCAAAAATGTTCCAAGGTTAAACCACTGTTTATGATCATGGTTTGCCATTGTTAAACCAATGATAAATTGGGACCAACCATTGTTATCCAAAGATTGAAACATGGTGAAAGTGTCCTGTTACCATGGTAACTAGTGACCATGGTTTTGAACGAGGTTTAACCAAGTGTAAATTGAGACCACCCATGGTTTAACCATGTTTACCCATAAACTACCCGTGTTTAACCATGGCTGACCATGATCAATTTTTGCTGGGGCTTGTGGGTGTATCTGTACGTGATAAGAAGTATCGATAAATATTGCGAAGAATCTCGTTTGGAAGGAATGTCCCTTTAATTACGCTGTATAATTAGATCCACCCAAAACCACAAATGGTATAAGAGAAGCCGTCAAGTATCCAAAAAGGGTCGGCCTTTGAAAGTAGTGATATCATTCAACCAGAGAAAGACCGCCAAGGTTAATCCTATTAGCCAAGTTAATCGCACCTACTAATAGTTCGAAAGTTTAATGAAAACTTGAAGATTGCTACTAGTGGTAGCAATCTTCAAATTTATCATTTAACGTCCAAAGTATTATTCAATGCGATTAACTTGGCTAACAGGATTAACCCTTGGCGGCCTTTCCCTGGTTGAATGATATCACTACTTTCGAAGGCCGACCCTTTTTGGATAATTGACAGCTTCTCTTATACCATTTGTGGTTTTGGGCGGATATCACAACTTTCATAGGCCTTGAATACAAAGAATCCCACGGTCTAATCGTCACCTCTACCTTTTTTGGTCTGGAGGTTACCCTCTATAATAAAGGAATAGTTTAAAGAAATTAATAAACATCCATTTGTTTATTTATCTTCTTCCTGCAGTTTCATTTTTCTTTAAGAAAAACCCTTTATTGGCCAGATATTGCCTCGTTCACCCAGTTTAAATGTACTCGCTTCTTCTAACGATCTGTCAGGATTCCCACCACAATAATGAAGTAATTTCCCTGAGTTTTCCAGAGTAGTTGAGGTCAATTTCCAGGTTATTTACCGAAATCTAGGAAGGAAATATTTCCACACATTTTACTTTGACATTTTACTTTTTTGTTTTGAGCTCACTTAGTGCAGAAGAGTAGCAGGATTAAAATGAACTTCCAGAAGTGAACGGATGGATAATTTTATTTTACCAGTGTCTTAACAAAATATGTTTAACGCTCTTGGGACCAGGCCTAAAAGTGTAGCTTTGTTTTTTCCCTAAATTTTCCAGGTTTTTGTGTGTTTTCCCTGAGTTTCAAATGTAGCTAAATTCCCTAACAGGGTGGCGTTCTACTTGGGAAACCGGAAAAATGCAGGGAATTTGTCACGTCTGGAAGAGTCAGGGAAAAATCAGGGAATTTATCATGTTTGGTAGAGTCAGGGAAAAATAAGGGAATTTATCAAGTTTGGAAGAGTCAGGGAAAAATC
>JAHWFP010202773.1:83288-107081 GCA_023313725.1 Lithobius niger
GGAAAAATAAGGGAATTTATCAAGTTTGGAAGAGTCAGGGAAAAATCGGGGAATTTATCATGTTTGGAAGAGTCAGGGAAAAATCAGGGAATTTGGCAAACATCTGAAAGTCAGGGAATTTCAACATAGAATTTCTAATTCGTATGTCATTTTGTATTTATAAAATATTGACTATATTCGGTTTTAAAATATCATGTTCTTTTTTATTTCTTTTCTGAGAAAGCAAATTCTCCTTAGGCCTAAGTAACATGGGACGTTACGAGTTAGATGTCTTTCTAGTTTTGTTCAGATTATATATTTTATTTTTTTTTTATTCTATTTAAACATTTCTTTGAGACTTACGTCAGCCGAAGCAATTTAATGCTAGTGGGGCTGAACCGGCTCAATTTTGAACATCACCAGACTTTTTCCGAGAAGAAAATAAATCTGGTAAAGGGAGGAGCCAACCCGGGAATTTGAACCGTGAAACCTCCGATCATCGTAGGGGCCCGAAAGATTTTCCTGAATTGGCCACAATAGTTCCCATAGCTGCTGAAAGAGCATGCATGGTAGGCTCTCACGCTACACTGGTCGGCAGGACTTTGCCAAGGCCCCCTTTCCAGTATTCGTACCCTTTACCAATGCCATTAGGGGAGCGTAATTTTGATTTAGCAAAATTTATACGACATAGTTATTGCGATTTGAGCGAAATGTGAAAGAAAAACATTTTATTCCTGTAATGCACCTTCCTTCGACCAAAAAAATTCAGGGAACAAATTTCAGTGTATCGGCCTGGAAAACGTGGAAAAATCAGGGAATTTCATCATAATCGTTTGAACGCCACCTGCCTGAGTTTTCCAGGTTGGTGGGAACCCTGTCATTTACTAAGCAGTTACGCCATTTGCGAACGTTCCCACTGAGTCAGGAAGGCAGATGTGATCGGGAGTTGGGCCAAGAAACGAGCGCCATCGTAATAAGTATTAAAAGGCTTGTATTGAGATTCCCGCCAGCGTGGGAGAATAAGCCTTGCTTGCCACTCATCGCCATCAAGCCAATCGAAACCGATTTCAACGAGTTAGACAACCCTTTAACACCAATTACTTGACCTGTTCGCAAATGACGATAAAGGCAGCTTGCGACACACTGCAGCAGACAGACCTATTAATTAATGTTCCTCCATGAATCGCATATCCAGCTACCCGTTAATTGCTGCTGTTCAAATTTTTATTGAATCATGAGCGTCACTCTAACCTAAACGTTTTTTTTTTTATTTGTTTTTTTTTTAATTTTAAATCTTGTTTAGTCATCAGATAGTAACCGTGTAAAGCTCATATAGAGCTGAACCGGCTGAATTTGAGCCTTACTGGACGTTTTAGACGGAAAAGGAAGACCAGTAAAGTAAGACACAAACCCAGAGATTCGAACCGGGAAACCTCCACTAACGGAGGGTTCGAGATATTGTCCAAAATAAACACCATAGCTGCTGAAGGAGTCAGGAGGGACTTTGCCAGTATTCCCTTTTCCACTAACCGACCAAATCAACTTCTTTAGAAAGGTAGGATGAGCTCTGCCAACTCTCAGCCACTTTGGGAGTTGGAAAACAAGTAGTCAAAAGTGCACAGTGTCAACACAATCTTACGTTTCGAGCTGACTTCAGCTCATTATCAAGGGGAAAAAACACGATACCCTTAAAATTGCATAGAAGTACAAACAGACGAATGTAGGCAAAACTGCCTAAGTCAAACAACAATTCGAACAATTTAAAAGACAATTTAAAATTTTTTAAAGCAGGAAGAGGAGAGAAATTGTTCGAATTGTTGTTTGGACTTAGGCAGTTTTGCCTACATTCGTCTGTTTGCACCTTTATGCTATTTTAAGGGTATCGTGTTTTTTATTCCCATGATAGAGTCAGCCTCAAACGTCGGGTTGTGTTGACATTGTGCACTTTAGGCTTCTCTTTTTTCAACATACCTCTCAGCCACCACATAAGTCTGTACCGGTACACAATCGCTTTTTTTTTTATATATTTTCGCTGTGTATCGCTACTTTGTAACCCCTTTCGCATCAGTGAAGCCAAATGGCAGCCCGCCAAAAAGCAAAAGGGGAACAAAACTAGTCCCAACGCACAACGCGAGCTTTATGAAAGGGGGCTGGGTGGGAAGGCAAACAAAATGAGCAAGCACAGCGTCGGACTGGGGAGGAAAGGGCGCCTGTGCCATTTATCAAAGCTCTCCATTTATTTAAGCTCTCCAAGCACAAGCAAAGTCCGGGGTCGAGCTTAAAAATCTTTTTTCAAACCGTGACCCTTCCCCCCCCCCCTAAAAAAATTTTCCGCGACCCAACCCCTCCCCTCCCAAGTAAATTCCTTCGCCCGTCGGTTTCACAACTAGGGGGTCGGGGAAGCGTTGTGAGCTCCCCAGTGGGGGTTCAGGGCGGAGCCCTGGGAAGCCAACGGTTTTTTTTAAACGTCGTCATTTGGTCATAAAAAAAAATCCCTCGCACAAAGTCACGCTCACAAAGTTGTTTTTAGATTAGAAAGATTAGTTGTTAGAATGGAGAAATTATAATTAGAATTAGATTTCAGAAGAGATAAAATTACTTTACAGTTGATTAATTTTATTAATGATTAAAAGATTTAAAAAACGTAAAATAATTTTTTTTTCCTGCTTATGTATTACGACCCCCAAGAGGACTCCCCATTTGGGGTCGCGACCCATAGGTTGAAAACCACTGATGTAGACTACATGGATGTACAGCAAAGCGAATCTTTATGCCACAGCTTCCTTAATTTTCGAATTATCTCAAGATTATAATTATACTCATAAAATAAAATAATAAATAAAAA
Organism: Lithobius niger; assembly: GCA_023313725.1. Classification (NCBI taxonomy): domain Eukaryota; kingdom Metazoa; phylum Arthropoda; class Chilopoda; order Lithobiomorpha; family Lithobiidae; genus Lithobius; species Lithobius niger. The sequence goes on from JAHWFP010202773.1 coordinate 86,113, forward strand.
CTGATTTTATCTTGTTTCATAATATTCTAAAAGTATTTTCGAAATACCCTTGTCTTAATTACAGCGCGTTACGAAATTGTTTTTGTCAGTGTCAGTATTGAATAATTTGATACAACTTACTTAATCTCAGACAAAAATTTTGCATCAGTGGTGCACCTAGGGATTTTCTTATGAAAAGGATGGGGGGGGGGCGTGAATAAAGGAATTGTAAATGGCAGAAAATCAGGGAGGAGGGGCCGAGAAAAGCTGCGAAGAAAACAAGCTGGGGGAGGGGGCGGTCTGTGGAAGCGTGTGATGCATTTCAACAATTTTGTAAAAGAAATTAAAATCTCCAAAAATTTGAGATTTTATTTTTAATTACAACATTCATGTTGATTGTTTACTTTTGTCTTAAGTTTCAGTTCCTTAAGCCCTTCTGCTATGCAACCGAGATGGAGAAAGTGTTTTTCTTTTTCTTTTCCCGCTAACACCGTGAACGAAACAAACGAGAGCAATGGGTAAATGCTTGGTCTACACAGCGTATAAAACGCATAACTGCAGTGATGGTAATTTCATGCGACATCACGCAGAAGGAACAAATGAGAACGAAAAAAATCATTCTTCACGCTTAAGAGGTGCTGCCAAGATTAATATCTAAAGCTTAAGGAGCCGTAAAGTTTCGTTTGTAATAGCCTAATGAAAGTTGTTCGTCGCGCTGGTTCGAAAGTAGGGCAGGAAGACGAAACGAAGAGTCATTTGATCGCGAGTGCACTTTGAGTGATAAAAGGCAGAAAATGACTTGCAAGGGAACACCCATAAAATTCAGTAGTTCCTTCAATTTTTAGTTGTGCCTTCAATGCGTATTTAATTTATGCCTTCAATTTTTAACACGATTCCATAAAGAAGAGAGCTTATGGTCTTAGTTTGTCTGTTGGCTGTCCTTTTCCATCCTGAAGTTACATGGGGATTTCTGTGACGAACTCATGGTTCAATTTTTTTTTATTTTTTTATTTCTTGGAACCTTATGCTTTCTGAAGCAAACTAATGCTCGTTTAGATAAATCGGCTGAATTTCAGACGAAGGAGAAAGAAGACAGGGGTAAACTTGGGGGATTTTAACTGGGACCCCTTCGATCATCGCAAGGGATTGGACAGTACGCATAAAGCAAAACACAATTAGAAAACAAAAACGAGCTCGTTTGATGTTTAAGGTAAGGTTTAACTGATTCGAAATCAAAATAGCAAAGTAACACAAATAAAATTTCCTCTAAGGTTTCCCATACCGCAGTGTTCCTGTACTGTTTAGTTCACGTGAAACCTTACTGCTGCATTTAACCATTAGACACGTAAATAAAATTAAAACCACATCCCAACTTTCAAAATTATGGTAAGAATAATTTAGTGTATAATATAGGCTACACACTTCCCTACTTTCGGGCTAAATTTTTCAGCATTATTATAATCAAGTTGTCTCCTTTCCGTTCATCCTATTGATAATAACACCACTTTTCAAGATTTCATATTCAAGACTTCAGGACTGGTATTTCATTTTTATTTTCAATGGCATTTCCAGGTTTTCAAGAACCCTGAATTACTTAATTTGTAGGTCTGTACTAAGCGCACTAAAAGTATGGCTTACGATTTTCCAGCGATGTCGTTCAGCCAAGTAGAATGAACCAATGAAACCTATTGTGTTTTTAAGTAAAAACTGTAAAACCATGTGAATACAGCAGTAAGGTTTCACGTGGACTAAACAGTACAGGAACACTGCGGTATGTGAAACCTTACAGGAGAGTTTATTTGTGTTACTTTGCTGTTTTGACTTCGGATCAGTTAAAACCTACCTTAAACATCAAACGAGCTCGTTTTTGTTTTCTAATTCGTGGTACCAGGAGCCTAAAGTTTGGTCGTTTAGGAAGGTACCGTTTGTTTTGGGTCCACCTCTCACAAAGGTTGCACTGTGCGTTTAACTTCGGCCGTACTCCTATAGGGTTAAACAGCCATAACATTGTAAAACTTGGCAGATTCTTTTAGCACTTGGGAGTTTTTGGTGTCATGTCGTCAGTTTTGTAGTAGATGGCTGCGTTGTCTCATCCTGTGTTTTCTATACTACCCCTAGAAACAGTACAGAAGCAGCAAGGGAAAATAGAAAGATAGAAATAAGCTGTCGCACAGCGCGAGGTTTGTTTGGCTTTTCCAGGCACCCCAAATAAAGTAAACAGCCGAGTTGTAGGCTCAACGTCAACTAGGCCTAGGTTCGATCTTATAACCTATGCACAGTAATTAAAAAAAAATTCTGCAAAAAGAATGGGGGCTATGTTTGTGCTTCTTCCAGGGTTCTAAGCCATACTCGACTTAGCAGTTGCAGCAACGTCGAGTGGACAGTAGTGGCGCCAGCCAACTCCAGGTGGGGGGGGGGGGGGGGGCAATGAGTCCCCGACGGGGGGGGGGGGGGCAAAGAAAATGAAATTTTTTTTATTGAAATATGATCCACTTTAGCAGGAGCCCGGTGAAACCAGCTTGGGCGTCTGGGGGAGCGCTATAAGCTCCCCCAGCGGGGTCCGGGCAAAGCCCCGGAAGCCGACGCATTTTACGTTATTTGGGGGGCCTATTTTCGGCTTCCCGAGGCACGTTTGCATCACATTGTTAACCAAATTTTGCATCTTCTTCGTACAAATTCTTTAGCATGAGAGGTCGTAAAAACCTAATTGTGACCAAAATTCTGTTTTTTTTTATGTTTTATTTACAAATTAAATTAACCGGTGAATTTAAATAAAAAAAAAATTAATTTAACGTTAACAAACACTTATAATTTAGGTTTAAAAAGTATTGTTGCTTACTTTTCAGATGACGTTCCTGAATTAACTGCGAATTAGTTTTAAATCACGGTGGCGGTGGGCTAAGAGGAAAAGAGCTACTAGCAAATTAAACCGCCAACTATTCTTCAATTTTAATTCTTTGCTCGGTTTTTACGGAATTAATTGTTATCAGAGTTCAACTGACGAAACTTGGAAGGACAGCTTTTTCTGTACAAATTTAGCTGACGTTTCGGCTATAACTATAGCAAGAACACACAGTCGAACCTCCATTTGTGAACATTTGTGAACACAGTGATTTTTTTTTTAGTTCTGTATTGGTTAGACGCTGAAGTTGAGTTTGCGTCCTCTTGGTTGGGAGGCCGGGACTCTTGACCACTGGGCTGCTATTGCTCCGCTTGTTTGGGGTGTGTTTGACCCCTCACAAACTTCGCGTTGTGCGTTGGGCTTTTAAAATCGGGCGTTCTCCTTTTAGAGATAACTGGTAAGGCGTTGGCATCCCAAACGTGTCTCATAACTAAGATGTCTGTTAAATCATTGCGTTGACGGTCTAAGGCAGCAAATCAATTTTCAGTTTAGCAACTTACTGTACACGATTTTCGCTCGGTTCATTGGTTTCATGAAATCAAGCTAGAATCCTTAACAAGTTTAGCTTTATACATATTTAGTTAACTTTTCTGCATTAACTAAGACAGCTTTTAAATATTATGGAGGTGATGAGGTAGCAACAGTAGGACTACTGGCAAACAAAACGGCAACTGTATTTTGACCTTTTTCCCCGAAATTTTTACGAATTTTATGTCGTCATGTAGATTTCGTCTTCCGGCTGTTCCCCGACGACAATCTCTGTTACTCCCCGACGGGGGGGGGGCCCCCCCCCCCCGCGGGTGGAACGATAGTATACAGGAAGGTTGATCCTTCCCCCGCTTGTTTAGTGTCGTTTTCCCGCCAATATTTCGTGTAACGTCACTGGCTCCGGTCTGGTTTGGCTTGTGCGCATGTGCGTAAGTTGTCGAGCTGCATTGTGACGTCAGTGGCACCAGCAAAATCAACAGTCAATGGAAAAGCAATATGCAAAGAGCTCGGAAGAGACCTCCCCCTCCCGAGTTGCAGGAACGAAGTGAAAAGAGTGTCCATGATAATATTGCCGCAGGTTCCATCTCTCATTCATGGTAGCCACCCCATGTGGTCAAATTTGGAACTGCTGATCGTAACTACACGTTTCTCGGACACGTTAAAAATACGCTGTATAGGTTTTAACCTAGTAGATAGATGCGGAAAAATACCACTACGGTAACGATTAATCCAGGCATGCAGCACTTCCGCTTGCATCAGCGTTCCATGAGCGTGAAGCGGCGAAGCAGATGGCTTTTGCAACAGTTCACTCGCGTTCGAAAAACTGATGCCTTTTAGTGCTGTTCTGATAAAATACGATTCTAGCAATGTTGAATCAACTGGCCTGTATCTGAGAAACAAAATCGACAGCAGCTTCTCTCCCTGATGGCCTTGTAATGAGAGATGGCAAAAGTCACAACATGCGGTACCTTCCTAAACGACCAAACAGAGCGAACCAAACGCACCACTGATGGTAACAGTTTGGCTCATTCCCTGCTAATATCCGTGTTGCTGCGGCTTGATTGACGCCAACACCGTCAGCGATGAATCTGTTTCCGGCAAACCTCCACCCCAGCAAACCACCTCCCTGAGATAGTTCGCAATTTGGCATTGCTCTCGCCTGGTCACATCTATTAGCCAATCCTAGTCAAATCCATTGGCCAGGTCTGGTCGCGGTGAAGGTATGACGTATCGAATACTCTGCTGAGCTTGTTGAGCTGTGTTGTAGTTTAGGAAGGTACTGAACGGCTGACGCAACATCACTGCGCACGTGCGACGTCAAGTTTGGAGCCAAACAGTCTCTAACAGTGGTGCGTTCTGTTCGCTCTGTTCGGTGCTTTAGGAAGGTACTGATGGACATTCCCAGGGACCTTCCGGTTCACTCAGTTGGATGCAATTACGCTATAGCACAGCTATTTCCCATGGTAAGGTATATACGAGAGAGATTCAGTTGGTGACGACTTTGCTCCCAAACCAATCCACGAAGCAGACGACGCTTGGTTTTTCGAAGCAGACGACGCTTGGTTTTTCGAAGCCAACAAAAAGGTTCGTTTCAACTAGACTGTAGTTTTTAACGAAATTAATGAATAATTATGAAATATCTGATCGCACAATCTTTACTGAGCGTTAAAATACACATTATTAAAACAAAACGACAAATTCTTACCAGCTGACGTCGTTCAGTTTCTGTTTAGTTTATCAGGCTTTGACCCTCGGCCATGCGCCTACAACTACTAAAAACTACTAGCTGTATCCCTGGCGTAACATACGCCGGTCCCCACATACCTGAGCGAAATACTGTACTGGGCAGTATGGAATGAAAAGGGTTCGGACTGCCCCCCTGTCTTCTCCTCCTCCGAAGTCCCATGTGCCCCCCCCCCCCGGCATTTTCCCCTTTTTTGTGCTGATTTCCCCCCACGACCCCCCCCCTGCGTAACCCCTTTCCCGTCCCGCATCCCCTGCCCCCATTCCGGACTCCCCTATTGTGTGGTCTTAATATCCCCCATCCCTGCTCTCCCTCTCTTTGAACCCCTGCTGATTTGTTTGTCATGGAAATAAATGTGTTTTTTCAATGGAGGACGCTCAATTGCCCGTTTCTCAGTTCTGATACCAAGCGCAATAAACCCAACAACGATCGTGAATGTAGTGACTGTTACTCAACCAACTTTGAAACTCAAGTCGGCTCTAAGAGCTAGCATTAGTAAAGCAATGTTTCGTTGCTGATTGTTACTACAGGGCACATACTTGAAACTACATCCATCCCACAGTTCTGTGCCCCGTACTCTGGATTGCCTCGCGAGAAGGGATGCCACGGTGCTGTCAAGATTGCGGACTGGACACATCATGTTGAGGGCGCATGCGTTCAGGTTGGGGTGGGCAACCACGCCAACCTGTGCCTGCTGCACTGATACTGGAACCGTGTTTCACTTTTTGTTTGTGTGTCACAGTTGGGCGGCTTATCGAGGGCCCTCCATGCAGAACTGGGACGCGGATCTGAAAGAGGTTCTTGGTGTACCCCCGCACATTTCTGGTACAACAGCTCTAAGGCAGGTTCTTCGGTTCTGTAAGATGACCGGGCGTTTTAATTAGAAGGTTTTCAAAAAGTAATTAGAAGGTATTCAAGATGAGTGTGCACGGGTTACTTGCTCCGAATGGACATTACCATGATTATGTGGACTAGGTGTAACTTTAGAATTAAGCTATGACTGCACAGGTCCTGTAGACTCTCAATAAATCTAATCTGTAATCTGTACTTGAAACTATTGTCATTGCCACGTATTGTCTTGAAATGTTGGTGGAGGTTAAGGTAGTATTGGATCAGGGTGAGTGTATGACATTTAAGGCCCTTAGTACTAAAATAAAAGTAAGCTAAGTAACCTTGAAACTATTCAACTCGGCTTTGAAGCAATATTTCGTTTGTTACTGATTGTTACAGACATATTGTTACAGGCATTGTCGGTCGTTCGCCTTCTTTCATTGTACTGGGTGTATGATGAATTTGCTTGCCCAACCTAAGCGTATCTAGACACACGCTAAGTAACAGTAGATAATCCCATTGTAGACGTCCGATTGTTAAAAATTGATTGTTAATGATAAAAAGGTTAACTGTAAGCAATTGAAAGCATATTTTGGCATGTTGAGGATAAATCCCAATGCGACAGAAATGTTTCAAATTGTGGAAAATGGAAGGGGAAGGGTCAGAGATTAAGAAAAACTAAAATTTAAAGGATGAGTGTCCACCAATTATAGAGAAAAAGATGCGTCAATAACGTTGTTTTTATGTTACTGTCTAGCTAGCTGGCTAGCTATCTAATAAGATTTTCCCTATGTTAAATCCCATAGACTTTTTGCTCATGGCTAGCGCAAAATTGAGAAGGCCTACGCACCTGAACTTTTGCACACGGATGCATGGTGATCTGAGGATGGTCCTTTTGTTGGTTTGGGAGTTGTAGGGGTCAAGACAAATGCGTGGGAGGGTTTTGAAATTCGCCACCGGCGAATTTAAATTTCGTTTCTTTTCCAAGTTGCAACCAAAGATTTTAAGCAACAATGGCTTGAACAATCAAGACTGGTCCTTAGATTTATTGTAAAAGCCTGGACGAACTAAAAACTGAACTGTAACGAAGGACAAAATAAAGAAACATTAACGTTGCCGTGGATTGCGTAAGAATAAAGGGATGCAAGTTAGATGATGGTTACGCAACAATACGACCATACACGAGCTAATGGGTTTTTTGTTAATAACCCAAAAATAAAATGCTTCGCGTTCTGCTGTTTTAGTAACAGCGACCTTCGGGGTTTCTGCATGAACGAAATCTTGAAGAATTAAGGGGAAGTTGCAGGGATAAACAAAACAACTGAAGGGGATGCGCTGATTGAGTGAGCGAAGCGAACGAAATCAGCGATTGTTAGTCAGTGTGTGCAAAAATAGGATTGAAGCATCTTAAACAGACGGTGTAATCTTATGTACGTTCACAGTCCTATGAAAGTTGTGATATCCACCCAAAACCAAAACTGGTAGAAAAACTCACCAAGTTTCCGAAAACGGTCGGCCTTTGAAGGTAGTGATATCATTCCACCAGGGAAAGGCCGCCAAGGTTAGTCCTATTAGCCAAGTTAATCACACCGAATAATACTTTGGACGTTAAATTTAAACTTGAAGATTGCTACCGCTAGTAGCAATCTTCTAGTTTTCATTTAACTTTCGAACTATTAGTATGTGCGATTAACTTGCCTAATAGGATTAACCTTGGCGGACTTTCCCTGGTGGAATGATATCACTACCTTCAAAGGCCGACCGTTTTGGGAAACTTGGCGGGTTTTTCTACCAGTTTTGGTTTTGGGTGGATTATATATTAACTGAACAAAAAACGGCTTCGCCGTTTAGAAAAAAACATTAGAGCTCGTATCCCCATACTCACAGCTGTAAAGGTACACGAATAAAAACGGATTAGAGTTCACTCGAACGCAACGAACTATAATTTGAACTCCAATTCCAGGGAACAAGGATTGTTTTTACTCAGTGGTTATGTCAGAAAGTGAACGTAGTTTGTGTTTGAAAAATATAATGTTTGTGTGCGTGTATATGTTTGTGTGCACTTAATTTGCATGTTAATCAGGCTCTTTTTATTATTTGTTTGTGTTTGTTGTTTTATATTTTAAGTGTGTTGCCTGTGAGTGGCTATATGTGTGTTTTGCGTGGTTTTATAATTTCTGAAACAAGCATACTCTTAACCAAAGCCACAATTTTTTTGCCTGTGTTTATGTATGTATTTTTCGTCTTTTGTATGGGTTTTGCTGTTTACGGCGTGTGTTTTGTATGTGTTTTAGATTTTTGTTCTGTTTCATGAGTGTTAGTATGTTGTATTTTGTGTGTTGTAGATTGCTACACACAATACCGGTGCTCTTAGACTGATAACAAACGTTGCGATTTTCAGTCGCATTGTCAACTGGACTGGTAGCTTAATGCACTTGAAGTTTTTTCGGTTTTCATTGTTTAAAACTGTATAGCTCCGAAATGATTTGTCTTTCAGGGCGTTCGAGGTTAAAGCATTGTTATCTATTGTTAAAGCATTGTTTAAAACCGGGAGTACGAGTGGGAGTACAAGTCATAACAATCAGATTCGTTTCGAAGATAACGCATTATTCCGCAGACAATGCCATACAATGTTTTCGGAGGTTTAATGTTTCCACTAAATTCAACATTTAGTAAATACAAAAAGCATAGCTTTTTAGGAACAAACTAAATTCCATATCCCTCTTTTGAAATACACTTACGACGTAAAAAAAAAAAGTGTCTAGTCCCGATTGGTCCCGATACGAAAACTACCAAAATGTCCACCAAATTAAAATGTGCAACTAAATTAATTTGTCCCGCTAAATTTAACATTTCTCTTCTTAAAATACACGTACGCTGGAAATGCAGTTGGTCCTTAATGTTTCAATCCTATATTGGACGCGTTGCCGGGACTGCGGCTACACAAAAAATATAGTTTTTTTTTTTTACGAAAACCTTAATTCAACATTCCTCCAGATACAACATTTCCCTTTTTAAAATAAACGTACGTAATAGTTTCTTGTTTAACAAGATCAAGACGTAGTTTTCTACAAATTTACCGGGACCAAAGTGTCTCAAACCTGGATCCCGTAACCGGGACCAAAAACAGAGCCAAAAAAGAAAACGACACTTACTTGTTAGGCGTCGGGAAACCAGCCACCAATATAGAGAGAAAACGGAAATGGCCACACAGTATAAATGCATATCTTTCTTTTTACGAAACAAACCGAAATCATCGTCGTTGACAGATGGGGAAATTTGTTATTTTCTGGATGGCCAAAGGAATCGAGCATCGAATTTTGTGTCGATTAAATCAGCAAAATCAACAGCCACTGAGAGGGAATAATCTGTAGAATGGGAGCAAATATTCAATACCGTAATTAAAGAGGCACGTGGCTTGTTTGTTGTAAAAAAAGAAATTTCTTTGCATTTCTTCACTTATTGAAATCAAGTGCTATACTCTGTTCCACGTTATATTTGCAGGAAACTGACTGTATGATGACACTTTTTATCATCCAATTTCACGATCTTAGTCCTCCTTTAACAATGGAACACGACGATATTGCAACAATGGTTTAGGACTGAGAAGCAAAATGAGGAGTGATATCGGATATCACGCCTGGATATCATGCCTGCTTATGATTTAAAGAACATCAAGCTTGCTCCAGATGTTAAAAAGGACGTTACAGGCTTGGTTAAAATTAAGAACAGCACCGTGAAGAGCTTGTTTTGCTTAAGCAAGAAAAAATGCTTTCGTTTTGTTATTTATTTTTTCTTGTAGCACGAAAACATTATGACACTGAATTGTAAAGGTTATTTACGATTCAGTACCGTGGAAACTCAACGACGAATAGCCCCCTTCAAACAACTTCTCCTAAAAAAATTTTTTTAGAGAAATTGTCTGAAGGGGCTGCTCGTCGTTGAGTTTCCGCGGTATGAACGGTGATGGGGCCTTTTGGAATCGAGTTACAATCACTAAACAAGAGCACAGAATTCTTCACTAAGCAAGGAACAACAATGCTGTCAACAATGACATCTTTGTCTCATTGTCGACCTTTCTGAGCAAAAGAACGTCAGAACGATTCGTCTTTTGTTGTGTGCGTGCTATACTATTGTTGTCGGACTGAGATCGTGAAATTGGGTGATAAATAGGTTGTCAGCCACTTTCCTCGGAGAGATACAAGAATGTCGAGGCCCGCTCGACATTCTTATATCTCACTCCTCGGAAAGGTGGTTGATAACCTATACTCCTCGCACTAAGACTGCAAATAACATGTGGATATCACACTTGTAGACTCTGCGCAGTTACTGTTAGTCTACGAATGGCATATTTACATAATTTTTGCGCTCAGAGTGGAAGGAAACGTGGCATTATGCAGTCAGTATTCTGCAAACATAATGTGAAACAAAGTATAACATAGAACCAAGAGATAGAACTAAATAATGCTAGACGGTGCTAGATGATGCAACGTGTCATTTGGTGAATAGGCACCTTTAAGGAAGGACTAATGGTAAGTAAACAAAGCCTTGAGACTGTACGTGATGTGGATATCTCGTTTGGAGGTTATTTAACCCTTTAATAATAAATCTGATAGGGTTCCTGGTTCGTGCAGTAACATAAGTGACAGGAACTTCCCTTTCTACAATTCCAGAATGACTCCAGCCTTATTTGGAACGCAGTTGGCCCGACGGTCAAGGTCGTAGTTTTGCCTTGAAACAAAAACAGAATTAAAGAGTTGTACACTTCCGGTGCTTGTATGAAATAATCACCATTTAACAAGGAAGCTTTCAAGTTGCGCACTTTTGCTCATTTATTTCTCATTTTACTCCACCCATCCATTGTTGAGGAGCAGCGCGTGCTTCAAGCAGAATAAGCAGTGAAATAAAAAAAAAATAAAAAAGCCTGTGGCTCGCGAAGCCTGGGAGCTTTCGACCACTACTCAAAGTGATACTCTCAACCGCCTACTCAAAGTGACCGCCTATTCATGAGTAATAAGAAAAATAAATAATCTTTAGCGGATTAATAAATACCAGTGACAATACCGTGACGCATGTTTCTTGTGGTGGTTTTTTTTTTTTGGGGGGGGGGGACCTTTGATTTTGATCCTGGCTCCTGCTTAGAAATGGAGGTAATGACATTCATTGCATACACACAGCGTGGTGGTTACAGCGTGAAAAATACTGATGCAGTGGCCCACCACCATATTGTAAAACGATGTAAATGGTCATTTGCATGCCGACATCTTTTATATTGTGACCAACTGAAAACGTAGGGTTGTTTTTAGGCCAAAACTTTAAAGTTGTTTTTCTTATCAGTCCGCGCGGACGGCTCTGTCCATTGTTTTTTATCTACAGAACAAAAGCAATAACGTCACATTCGCTGCGAAACTGGCATCTGGAGCCAGTTATATCTAAAATGGAGGTACAATATTGGGCGAAAATAACGCCCGTTTTCTTTATTGAATTTGAATTTACTGAATTTGAATTTATTTGAGTCGAAAGACCCAGTAGTCATACACTCATTAATAAAGCCTTAAACCCAAACCTTAAACCTAACTAACGAACAACCGACCAACACTAAGTTCAAGTTTATTACGAGACTATTTGACTATTTTATTATGAGATTTGATTTGATTTGTTTATTAGAGGCCTTGGCCCGCAGCCACGCGCCCCATTACAACAACTAACCACCATAAACTGTTACAAACCATTACAAACTTACAACCTTACAAACCTACAATCCAGACCACAGCAGAACAGCACTACAGCAGGGTGCAGAGTGCAGGGTTTCAACAATGCTCTCAGAAATTATTGTTAGAACGTCGGCAGGGTGCTGCTTGAGCCCTGCCTTCTTTGCAGTGGCTATCAACGATGCTCTGCTGGAATTGAGCCTTGCAGCAAATGTGGTTGCCTACGCCGATGGTGTCGCCGTTTGGCTAGCGGGGAAAGATCTGCATTCTGTCTTAGGGGCGCTTGAAAGGGCTGTAGCCGTGGCCTGTCGGGCCTTTGCCAACGGAGGGCTTGCAGCTGTCCAGCGCAAAGACAGAGCTAATGATCTTCCATAGGGGCAAAGGATGGGATGGGTCTATCATGGTTGATGGTACTCGAGTTCAAGCAAGGTCGAGATTCCAGTATCTAGGCATTTGGCTTGACTCGCAACTACAGTGGTCCCAGGACGTGGAGGCAGTGAAAGGGAGCATTGTGGCAAGAGGCAATGGTTTGAAGTCTTTGATTAACAATAAGACTGTTGCCCGACGCGGCACGATTGTCTCCTTCTACCGGGTTTACGTGCGTTTGTATGTGGATTATCATGTGCCCGTCCTGGCTGTCTCCAAGAAGGCAGTGCAGAGCGTTCAGGTGGCACTGAATCAGTGTCTTCAAGTGGTAGGCGGCTGTTTGCCGTTGACCCCGATTCCGGCATTGCAAGTGGAGGCTTCCCCCGTGTCGATGTGGGCAAAGGAGTTATTGGTTAGTTTCAGCCTGCGTGCTGTGGCTCGGGGGCGTACTGACCCATTTGGTTGTATTCTCTTTGATTATGCTACCCTGATACAGGTGTTCTCCTAGTGTCGGGGCGGCGCTGTTGCTGCGTGAGGGGCTTGTAGGATATCAGAGCAGGCCCGGACTGGGTAGTGGGGCCAAAGTGTTAATTTGGTGGGCCAAAATCAGTGTTGTGAGCCCGGTCATAAGAATTGAGCTAGTATGGGCCTGATTCAGAGTCCTTGTTTGATCCACCCCAGGGCACCGTGTGTGAGACAACCGGTGCTGGGAGCGGTGTAGCGATCTACTGCAATGGCTCCTTCCATCAGGAAGGGTTTAAATGAGGAATTGGGGTGTGTGTTCCTGGTCTTCGCCTCGAATACTTGTACACTCTTGAGTGTCTCCCATCGGCCTTTGTGGGTGAACTTATGTCGGTGGCCCTAGACATTGGGTTGGAGGCTCGGTTGTCTGTCTTCTGGGTTCTCACTGACAATCGGGCAGGGTTCGGGTTCTTGCGCCGCTGTTTCCAGGCAGTGTGATGTGCTCACCCGTTAGTAGTGGAAATAGGGTGGAAGCTGTTTGTACTCTCCCAGGGGCCCAGGGGGGCAATATTGTGTGTGTCTGTGAGATGGGTCCAGGGACATGCAGGCTGCTTCGGCAATGTACTGGCAGACGAACTAGCTAGGAAGAGTTTTGAAGGAGGGAAATCTAAAGTGTGGTTCGCCCTAGGCCCTAGGGATCTGCTGCCGGTCGTGGTGAAGATTTTTGGTGAGGAGTGGGAAGAGGAATGGGCTGCCAGTAGAGAGGGACGCACCTTATATGGGCTGCACCCCAGCATGGCGTGTCTTAAACTTCCTGATGTCCTGTCTCGACGGGATGCAGGTTTGCTGTCCAGGTTACGCACTGGTCATGTGCAGCTGTGTGCACATCTGTTCTGTATAGGTTGGGCCCGGACGTCGTGGTACGCGTTTGGAAAGGGGGAGGAGACGTTGGGACATTTTTTGTTTGAGTGCCCTCTCTGGGTGACGCAACGACGCTTTGATCTTGGGGGAGTAAGCGACCCACTGCGATCTGCCCTTAGTGTTGCACCGCACTCGATGCCAGGGAGTGGGTCGCAGGACAATAGGGTATTGCAGGGCGACTCAGCGGATTCAGTAGGGGAGCTTCTGGGTTCCTCCAGGCTTTCCAGTTCCTTTGTATTCTGGGTGAAGGTAGCGGGTATGTCACTGTGTAGCTGTGGTGTAGAGTAGGTTAGCGTAGCGGGTATGTCACTGTGTAGCTGTGGTGTAGAGTAGGTTAGCGTAAGTTAGAATAGTGCGAGCGTACAGGTTTACAGACCTTTTAGGCTCAATGAACCAATCTAATCAAAGCAGACTCCTTCAACGGCTGTTCTGGACATTACCTCGGACATGATCGAAGGTTTCCTGGGTCGAATCCCGGGATTGCCATTTCCCTTACTAGACTTTATTCCTCCTATAAAGTTCAGAATTGAGCCGTTTCTTCTCTATAAACGGTTTATTTTTAGTGCTAGTAGAAATAAATTAATAAATAAGAAATCTGCAAGAAATAAAGAATAAAGCACAAGCTGAAAGGAAACCAACAGTATGCATTAAAGTCTTACCTTCGTGGGAATAAGGAACACAACCTGAGAAAGAACGAATAGACAACTGCCCGGAATGGGACTCGAACCTAGGACTTCCCACTGACTACAGGCCGCTCTAACCATTATGCTTCCGGGGCGGATCCCAGCTACAGGCTCCACCGAGCTATTCAGTCTTTCAGCGTTTCAATAAATTTGCTGTACCATTTTTATTGTTTAGAATGATTCAAACGAATAATCATCATAATATTTTCCCACCCTTCCCTCGATTCTCAGCAAGTGATGTTGCAAAAATCTGGGAGCCCTGTTTTTAAAAATCCAACATATTTTGCATCTCAGTGGAAAAGAGGAAATCGCAATGAGTTAAAATTGCCGATGGATGCTAATTCGAAAAATGATGCTTGATGGGAAGAAAGCTTTGGAAAGAGCACTTTCTCTAGATCACTATTATACTGCACACAAAAAGCTCTCTGCAGCAGTGGTGTGTCATGCTACTTGTTTTTGCAACGATACAACGCACTGCATTTCTCGTCTACTTTTCCTTAGTATGTGTTTTAATGTATAGTGATTCCTTTTGGTAGTTTGTCCTGTCATTTGGTTTAATTTGTTTTCGGGCTATGTCCTTTATTTTGGTTTCAGGGACTGGTCATCTTTTGAGGTTAATGTTCCGTAATAAATAAATAAAAAATCCCTAGAAACAAACAAACAAACAAACAACAACAACTGTTCCTGCTAAATTGTCCCTTTCATCGTCATGGGGCAGATAACCCAGTTTGGGGTCGTGCTTCTTAACCACCAAACACACAACAAATAACTTCCATTTCCCCATTTAAAAAAAAAAAAAAAGAGTTCCCATTTTTCCCGTTTTCAAACCATAAGTCCGAAAATAGGTAAACGAACGAAAATAAGGAATATTTCTAATCATAATAGGAATTATAGAAAATAGGAAATCTGCGAATCCTGTATACATTACACGCCATAACGAAGTGTGAATAGGGTACACACTGTCTGAGCCCTTAAAGTGGCACTATCACCGATTGAAAGACGAACGAAAATACCATGGCGTCATCTAGCGGCTGTGGTATTGTTAACCTTCACATCTTGCTCCCAGGTACACGAGAACGCATCCATTTTCACTCAATAATTAAGGGGGACGCGGCATGCTTGTTTCGTTAAAAGAAATGCCGTTGTGCATTCCTTCGCTTCGGGTGCAAGCCAGTGAGCAAGTGCTAGATAGTACTAAATAGCGCTAGATGTTGCCGGATTCTGCAGACTTTCAATCGGTGATAGTGCCACTTTAATGCAAAATATGATATAATTTAAAAAAAAAATTTACTTTGGTGTATTCGATTTTCCATTCGATTAACAACGGGTAAACCCGGTTCTCCTCATCTATAAGTATCGCCCTCTTCATATAAAGAAAACTGAGGACTTCGTTTACGAAATTAATAAAGTGAAATAATCACACGAGGGAGGGCGCCATCGCTCCGTGTATAGCAGGTGTAGTTCTCTTTACTTTCTAATCTCGGGAATTGGGGCGAGGCTAAGAAAAGGCGAATATGCTCGCTAGTTCGCCCTTTATGTTACTAATAAAGCAAATTTTTCTTGCATGACAACAGCAAAGTAGTAAAACTTGACGTCATTTTTGTAAAGTCAAGGAGGTTACTATTTTTACGACCCCGCCCCGACCCATCTTCAAGGACAGGCCAGCTATGACGTCACTTGTAAATAGTCCTCGTTCATGACGTAGGGAGGATGGATGGATGGCCTTGCGGCTGGATTTGTTTTTTTCTTCTTCATAAAATCATGAAGCTACATTAAAATAACAGTACACAACATTCACAAAGTTCTTGAAAGAGCTACTGCAGTTTTTATATCTACGAAGAAATCGTTGCTTTCACAAAACAATTATTACATGGCCGAGTTAATTAAAGGTACATGCATCCATGTTGGCTTTCCTGTATGACTGTTTTGAGACATTAGTTCAGACGTACGTAAAATGTTGCCAACACATTCATTTTCTTGTTTTTACTTTCGTGCGAGACAATTTGGGGCATTAACTCTAACCTGCGTAAATGTTGCAAACGCTATTCTCACCGAGTCGCACGATATACCGGAAGGATTTATATACTTTTAAGGGGAAAAACCAGGTAATGTCGAGTGCCAGTGTATGTTCTGGAGGCTAGCTAGAGAGATTTACGAAATGAAATTACAAATTTAGTGTCCGAGAAATTAATTTTCGTATATTGCCAATTTATTTAAAATTTGGTTCAATTATAGCAATTGGCCAAACCGAATTCAACGAAACAAACAATTTTTCTACTTTTAAGTTCTGGGTCGGGTTAGGTTTCTTTTAAAATCGGCACTTCGTCAAAATGACTTTTCTTGCCTTAAAATCTAGAACACTGATGGCTAAAGACCGTGTAATAATATTAGTGAGACTACATCAATCTTGTATGTCAGACATATGTTCTAGATATTACAGGGTCGAAAACAGGGGGGTTTGAGGCTGAGGCCCAACTAACAGGCTGAGTCGGAAAAATGGACCTCTGTCAATAAGACGGGAGGTTGACACGAAACTACGAAAAAAGGCGGTTAAGTAGCAATAAACGAACGAGTGGTCCACAAATTTTGAGGGAAATGGAAATTTCAGTCTCAACTTGTCCCGTTCCCCCCAAATAAATTCACTTCGAGCCGCTTCTGCATATACAAGGCACGAAAACTCTGTTGGAGGTCCTGCCGCATCGGTGGTTACCAGTTTCGCCGAATCCCGTTTCGCCGATAATTAAGCCTGCTCAAAATTCGGCAAAAGGGAAAATCCCGTTGCGCCGATTCAAAATATTCTTCAAAAATTTTATATTAGAGAAGTTAAAGAAGCATGCCTACCTGGAAAGAATTTGTGATTGCGGTTGTAGTTGTGGTTCCTGGTGTAATGTGTTTAGACGCAGCGAGCGAGGCAGCCAGCAGGCAATTTGAAACAAAAAAATGATCGGCAAACGAGAATTCCCCCATCGCCGAAAATTAAGACGCTGATTAAAGTGGCACTATCACGGATTGAAAGTAGGCAGAATCTGGCTACATCTAGTCCTATCTATCACTTGCTTGCACCAAGCGAAGGAATGAACGCCATTTCTTTTAAGGAAACAAACAAGCGACGACCTCCTTAATTATTGAGTGAAAATTTGGTACGTCCTCGTACACCTGCGAGCAGGCTGTAAAGGTTAACAATATCACTGCCGCTAGATGGCACCATGGTATTTTCGTTCGCTTTTTAATCGGTGGGTGCCATCTTAAAGGCACATCCCGCCTTATAACAGCCGCGCGCAGATCGCCTAAGCACGTTACCATCGCCAAGGTCAACTGAAATAGTAGCTGCGTTCCTCGCAGCTACTATCTCAGTTAGTTTTAGGAATAGTATACGAAACAGCATCAACTTAAATTTAATTTTTTAGGTTAGTATATTATAACTTTTCTTCGGCAGTCTATTGGCATAATTAATTTTAATTTTTACCGCATTAGTTTTTTTAGATTTTTGATCTCATAGTAATTATTAGCAAACGATTAAAATTAGTACATGCGTACACACACATAAAACTTCAAGCTTATTGTATGCGCGCAAAGGATCATATACGTGCAGGATAAAGTAACACATACAGTTGGCAAATTCGAGTTGTCGAGTTGTTGGCAAGCTCGGATAAATTTTCACTGCAAATTCCCGTTTCCACGAGTACTGGTTAACCCATAACCGCCTGAAAGAACTTTCAGACCCTTTTTTTTAGCGTCCATATGGTACCTGGGTCGGTTCTCGGATTCGAACCGTCATTCTCTTGGTTTGGAGCCGACGACGCTGACCACTGGGCTGTGACTGCCCGCTTTGCTCTGGGTCCCCGGGGACCCCTCACAATGCTCGCGCTGGGACTTAGTTTTTCGCTGTTATACGTTGAAGGCGCACGTTCATATCTAAGGGGTTATGGGTTAGCTGAGGGTTGCGAAAATAATTGATTTCGACCAATAATTATTATCATCATTCGGTCAGTTTAAAAAGTAAAGTTTAAAATACATTTTTTTTATCAATTTTCGCAACACTTCTGTATAGCGTGGGAGCAACTGAAACGCTGCCCCTGATCATTTCTAGTTGCTTCCCTGCAGCTTTCCTCATATCTACATGGGGGTAAAAAAAATCTGCGAAAATTTGCGTAGTTGGCGAAATTGAAAATTGACTTGTTTTGTTTACTATGTCACCACCATGATTTAAAAGTATCATAGATAATGTAGAAAAGAAAAACAAAAAAAATGCACAACACTGTATCCCCGCCGAGTTTGAAGTTGTTAAGAATTAACTTCGTGAAAATCATACACAGTCGTCAAAACTAAAAATTGAGTTGGCTATTTTACTTCTTATAGTTCTTCTTCTGTCAGACAATGCCACTCAGAAGGGGTTTTAGCGTGGAGCAACTCGTAAAAGTGGTATTTTAGGAGGGTAGAAAATTACTGACATATTAATATAACAAAACACAACATCACTGCCAGGATTTAAAACGTTTCTTAGGTAAAGCAGAAACTTCAACAAACGCAGCGTAAAACAAAACTTAGTAAGGACTTCTGCCAAGTTATCGCCGTCTGAACTTGTGATATCGAATAAAATCTCAAAAATTAATGCCGAGTTCGTCTGCCAGCCCATCAGTGCCTTGGTTTTAGTTAAAACAGAAAGTGAACTAAAGCTGTACTTATATGAAAACTGATGGGTCCAGTTGGCAAAATCAAAAACCGAGTTGGAAAAATTGAATCAGCTGGTTGATTTTCTGTTGTCCTTTTTCTGTTAACCTATCGTCACTAAATTAGAATTTGTATTAATGCAGGAACAACTACACTTTCCAAATCAAACTTGGTAAAAATTTAAAACAATTTCGAACTGCGAAGGTCCAAAATTTCACGATAAGAGTTCATAAGATATTAAAGGACAAAAGCGACCCAAAGGCCACGAAATGAGGGCAAAAATTACTTTATAAGAGACCGGTAATTATTTATCGCCGGGGTAGGCCGGAGGAAAGGGGGAGTCATGAAGTTTTTGGATTCTCTCGAGGGGGGGGGGGGGGTCATAAATTGTTCAGATCCCGTCAAAAAAAGGGAGGATCAAAAATACACTGGCCAACTGGAAGAAAAAGTCCTTTTTTGATCTCAAAAATGGCACTTTCAGCAGTCAAAATTTCCAAATACGGCTCAGCTTCTGGGGGGCTTGCCCTCAAGACCCCCCATGCTATGAGTGTTTAAAAGGTTTTGAAGCTTTTAGTACCAGTACTACAAGTATGGTTTTATTTAGTATAGCATCAAATTTAGAAGCTTTTCTCCAATAATACCTCGAGTTGTTTTGGACAAACTTGAGGTAAAAGGTTTCACCATTTCTTTTGGCTTTCGACGCTGTATTATTTTAAAACTTGGAGCAAGTTTTTGTTTTAAAATATGAAAGTTATTTTACAATTATACCCCTCTAAGCCTTGTTGTTTGGGATAAAACTGAGAAAAAGATTTCATTATATTTCACCATTCGATAGTCCATTTTTTAAAATTTGTCTGCATCCCTGACCCCTCCCCTGCTGCCCATGCTTGCACACAGGAGTCATCGTCATTCATTTTCGCCTAAAGGTCCAAAATGTACAATTAAGCCAACCCCTAATCGTCAATGGATAGCTGGCGTGTTTATATAATTTTAAACTGAACTCGGTTTGATTTTATTTAGAAAAAACATATCTAAAAAAATGTGATAGGTCACAAAGTTTTTACGAAACCTGCCATCCTAAAAAATGAATTTTAAAAAATCACCAAAATTTACTTGACAATTTGTTGCATCCGTGTTCATTGGAGGCCAGAAAGAAGCACTAAAGTAGCGTAAAATGCTTCAGCTTCCGGGGCTCTGGCCCGGACGCCGCTGGGGTAGCTTGCAGCGCTCCCCCAGATCCCCTAGCTGAGTTTGCCGGAGCCCCTAAAAAGTACTTTACTGGAAACACTACTGTCATTTTTTTTAACCAGTTGGCAAAATCATACGATGAGTTGGCAAAATGAGAGTTTGTCCCTCCCTCCCTCCCCACATAACCATATTCGGTCAGTCCAGTCAAAAGTAAATTACTACAAATGTGTGTGAATAAATTTACTTTTGGCCCATTCAACTTCAACAGGTTGCTTAAAAACCATTGATGTTTAATATTTTTTTGATTTCTTACCAGTTATTTTTAAGCATTGGAATTTCATATCTCATAGTTTTATGCTGCCTTTTTGTAACGTCCAGTACCTTAAGTACTAGCATGCCGGTAATTGAAGCATGTCAATGAAGACACAGTTGATTACATTTGCAAAATAGGCCTTCGATTCCTTCTGTACTCCATGGGTTTCCTACGGAATTGCTTGCCACAATCCAAAATACGTAACTCATTAGGCGATAACTTAGCTCCTTCCTAATTAGATCTATATAGTCCACCATCGAGCGTGCACTGACGTTGTTGATTCCTGTTACCTAATGCCGCAATGGCAGTTCCTATACGGCAGTGACACAACGTTGTATTATGGATAACTGGGATAGCTGCAAGGGTCACTAGAGGGGAAAAGGAAGGGCGTCTTACTGAAGAGAATGCTGTTAAGGAGTGGATTTCTTAGGCCTATAATGCGCGAATTTTGTCGATTTGTTGGCAATTGCTGACATTTTTAAGCAAGTGAAATCTTTATTTTCCAACTAAAGGAGGCCCGTGCTATGCACGGGGCCGGTCACATTTCCCGGGACCGATGACTTGTCAAATTGATCGACCACTCATGCCTGGCTCCTGTTTGGCTGCAGGTAGAATGGGAGAGCGCATTTTCAATGCGGACGCGAGGAAGGGAGAAGTGATTTTCCTTTTAGTTTTCCTTTTAGCCGGCCTCCGATTTTATTATATAGAT